>JAYXIM010054811.1:0-15825 GCA_037575425.1 Anastrepha fraterculus
CGATTCCAGTTATGACGCTATCTTCATATAGTATAATGGCAGCAAAGTATTTTAGTTGGGTTAAAACTGTGAGTTCCACTACTTTTAGGTTGGGTTGCTTATCAGAGTTGTAAGAATGGTAAGCCTTCATGTATTATGTTTAGGGGATTAAGATGCAATAGTTTCATTGGCTAGTTCATGTCTTAGGGTTTGATTACATTTATATGTGGGTAATTACAAAGGCAATCAATGGAAAATAGAAAAATAGAAGATTACATTTTGACTTCAATATTTGATTAAAAGATTTACATGCACTCATAAAAAAGTATTTCTCTATAAAAATACGCACATTTTGCATTTTTAATATATTTTTTATAATATATCTGATGGAAAAATGCACACCACAGCAGCTCAAAAGATCACACGCACTTTTTTACCGCGCTCAGGCTACCCAGATTTTAGATTCGACATACTTTCGCCATTCCAATGTGTTATCCAATTACTGCAACCATTATTGCAAACAAAGCTCACTCGGCTTTGAAATAGAAAAATCGTAGAAAAAAGCAGAAAGAACATGAAGAGAAACAGAAGTGAAATAGAAGTGAAAGAAAAAGCTTTAACAGCCGGCGCATAAGCCAGTGGCTGGCCAACGAACGCACTCACATGACCCACTAGCGGGCTTGTGGCGGCAGCCAAGGCGACCAGGCGACCAAGCGGCCCACCTTTCGTACTCGTATGGTTGCAGCGGCGCCGCAGCAGATGTGAGGCTTCCATGCGCGGCCCGACTGACCGTGCTGAAGGCGTGTGTGCATGTATGTATGTGTGCATGTATGTACCCTTAAGGGTATTCAATGAATACATACAAACAAAGCGTGTGTATATGATTATTATTATTATTGTTTTTGCTTCTGTTTTTGTCTCCGCTTTGTTTTACTTGTAATGCTTCTAAGGTTTTTCACTTCCTTATTTATTTCTTGGCTGAATTTATGTTTGCTTGAGTGTGCGTGCATTAAATTTTATTTATACTATCCGTTTATTTACGGATGTGTGTGCGTATGTGCGCTGTCTTCGATTGTGAGACACAACAGTTGCTGTTAATGGTCTTTGAAAACTAATGCAACACATTTTGCTATACTTGGCGATTACATTTGTCCACTCAAAAGAAAATAAAATAAAAAGGACATATCAAGAAACAGGCCACATATGTACAAACGTACATGGATACATACCTACATACATATGTACGTACGTATAACATCACTTGGCAACTTTGAACTTCTTTGCGAGTATTCGAAAAGTAAACAACAAATACCTACTATTTTCATTTTCATTTCCACTTCCACTACCTTTTTTTGTTTGCGTGTTTTGTGCGGGGCTTCATTGGCTATATTTTATTTATTTTATTTTATTTATTTACCACTGCTACTTACATGTGGTCCTTGCGTCATTATTTTACTTTTGGGTAAGAATAACCTGCAACAGGAAGCATCTAATGTGAAAATAGATTTAGTGCGGAAAAGTAAAAACGCTGCGGGTGCTTGGAAAAGTTCCTTTTTCATGCGTTACTTCTCAGAACAGTTCACTTAGCGCAATCAAAAGCACTAAACAGAGAAAGAGGCTGGCAGTTCGGAAGGTTTGCTTTTGTCAAATAAGCACATTCAAGCCTATTTATTTACGTGGGTGAGTAAATTAAGGCAGATATTGTTTTGAAACCCGCTGATTATTGAAATATGTTTTTCTATTATTGTTCTTGCCAATTTCAGTTCTTCAAGTCTAACTTTTCTTTGCTTGCCACTTGCTGAAGTCAATAAAAGCTATAAATTATTTATGTATTGATGTATGAGCGCTGCACGCACTCAAAATTTATGGCACACTTTTGGGTTGATCCGCCTTAAACATTTCCAACCAGATGTCATATCACTTTTCACAAAAATCAAGGTTTACAATACCGCCCAAATTTCGAAAAGAAGTTTTGATAATGTCTTATAAAGGGTGTTTTTTTTAGAGGTTAGGTTTTCAAGATGAAATAAAACGTATATAATTTAATGTTATGGCCAAGAATTTAGCTTTATTATAAAGATAAGGGTTTGCCATTATGTTTTAAAAATGATTTCGGGCAAGTGGCCGCCGCGGCTGGCTCGAATAAATTCCAGCCGAGAGGCCCAATTTTCGACCACTTTTTGCAGCAATTGGGGCCGTATGTCAGCAATAACGCGCCGAATATTCTCTTCCAAGACGTCAATCGTCTCGGGCTTATCTGCGTAGACAAGCGACTTCACATAGCCCCACAAGAAATAGTCCAGCGGTGTTATATCGCACGATCTTGGAGGCCACGCCACAGGTCCACAGCGCTAGATAATGCGCTCACCAAAAGTTTCCTTCAATAAATCGATTGTTACGTTGGCTGTATGGCATGTAGCGCCGTCTTGTTGGAACCAAAGGTCGTCCACATCAACATCGTCCAATTCAGGCACGAAAAAGTCATTAATCATGGCTCTATAGCGCTCTCCATTGACTGTAACATTATGGCCGGCTTCATTTTTAAAGAAATATGGACCAATGATTCCCTCTGCCCATAGAGCACACCAAACAGTGACTTTTTGAGGATGTAACGGCGTCTCAGCAATGGCTTGTGGATTATGTTCACTCCAAATGCGACAATTTTGCTTATTGACACACCCATTCAACCAAAAGTGAGCTTCATCGCTGAACAAAATTTTCTTGTGAAAATCGGGATCGGTGCCCATCTCGTTTTGGGCCCAAATTTGCACAATTTGCAAACGTTGTTCAGGTGTAAGTCTATTCATTATGAAATGGCAAACCAAACTGAGCATAAATCAAGTGACAGCTGTCAAAAAGACCATCTACGAAAAAAGTAGTGCCAACTTGAAAACCTAACCTCTAAAAAAAACACCCTTTATATAGCACCTCGATCAAAAAGTTCCTGGAATATATTCGGAAAATTCAAAATACAAGTTTATTCCCCAAAAGTGATATTATGGTCTACAAAGTAAAGGATGATCAATTTAAAGGTATCGGATTTTAAATTGAAATAAAACAACGAAAATTTTAATTAATTGGGCAATCTTTATAATTTTTGTGTAGAACCATTCCTGATATTTACTTTTTATAGATAATCCATTTCAAATGCTGACCTCGACTGCGCCGTAAATCGGCCAACCGTAAACACCAATTTTAAATGACTCTCTGGAGACCTTCGGCCGGTATCTCGTGGTTGGTAATGTTGGCTTCCAGTGCCTCAATCGAAGCTAGTATATCAACAAAGCGTTTAATCTTTACATACCCCCACCAATAAAAGTCCAAAGCTGCGATATGACACGATCTTGGTGGCCAATCCACTGGTCCAGGACGAGAGATTAATTGTTCGCCGAATCGCCAGCAAACGGCGCAGTAAATCCATTTCTTCACGGGCTGCATGGCAAGTAGCGCCGTCTTGTTGGAACTAAATGTTGTAGTGATCACAAGAACCGATTTCCGGCATTAAAAAGTAGTATTTATATCAAGGCGCGATAGCATTTGCCATTCACTGTTACATTGGCGGCAGCCTCGTCTTTGAAGAAATGTGGGCCAATGATTCCTCCAGCCCATAGGTCCCACCAAACGATAGTTTCTAATGGATGTAATGGCTATTCTTGAATGGCTTTAGGTTGTTCTTTAGCCTAAATACGGCAATTTTGCTTATAGATGTAACCATAAAATTCTGTTTCCAAAAGGCGGATCTTCGACGAGTTTTTCAAAGATTGACCGGCTTCGAATCTTGGACTAGCTCTATTCTATATGATCGAGATCTTTACGTAAAATCGCCCAAGTAGTGTCATAAGACGATAGGCCAAGTTGTTGAGACCAAAGCCGAATAGATGATTCTTGGTTTTCGGCAAAACTCTCATTTACAGCCGCAATATTCTCTTCACTTCGGGCTGTACGTGCTCTAATGATTAGAGTCTAATCGACCGAGTATGATGCGATAATGAAAAATTATTCTCAATTTGCCGAATAGTGCGTCCGGTAGTATGGTTATGTACACCATAAGTTGGCTTGAGCGCACGATGGACACTTTTTACAGAGTGTCGAGTTTCGTAATTGTATTATTCGTAAACGCTGCTAAGGCGTAAGTCTTTCCGTGATGAAAATCTAAAGAATACTTAAAAAAAACTATGTATTTAGTTTAGCAGTAGGCACACGTGATCTATCAAAAAAAAACCCTATTGGAAAAAGTACCTCCTATCTTATCACGCTTTACTACCCATCAACTGCAATGCACTAATGTCAGCGTTTGATTTAGTTCTCGAAACACTTCTGGAACTCTCTTTTCGCTATATCCCGCAGAGTTGTCTTCGATTTTCCCATTACTTCCTTTCGGCTGTTAAAACGTGTTTCTCGGAATGGTTTTTTGACTCGATCAAACAGAAAGAATCGCTGGCCACCATATCAGGTTAAATCGGAGCTCTCCGCACAGTCCCCTGATGCCTGGATTGCATGTTGTACATATAAATCCATGTCTTCTCTCCAGTAATGATGCGTTTGATGAATGCCTTGGAAATCATATCTTCGAAGATATCAATGCGGTTGCTTTTTTCCATTAAATTCAAATCCTTTGGGACCAACTTTTCAGCAAAACTATGCATGCCAAAATCATTAGCTACAATGTTCAGAACGGATCTATAAGCAGTATTCAATTCCTTTGCTGGATCTCTGTTAGTAAATTTGTTAACTTTTCTCTCACTTTATGGATGCTTTCATCATTTTTCGATGTCGACAGCCAGCCAACTCGATGATCTCACGACCTTATTCAATGCGTAGAGAGCAAAGAGTGGCATACTCATTAACGGATGTTTTCTTTAGAATATCATAACTGAAACAGTTTTCTAACATTTCCAAAATTCTCGCATCATTGAATCTATTTTTAGCGCAAAATGTAATACAAATTCGTAGTTGCAAATTCAAAGCCACTTTTGAAACTGTAAAATATCGAAAACACGTGGAAAGGTTGATTTACTCAGGATGGCGTAAATTTTGTGACGCAATGGCTATAAAATTTTTGATAGGAATGTTAAACATCTATGCCAACAGACAATCTAAAAAAAAAACAGAACTCAAAAGAACTAGAGCGTGATCCGGCGGTTGTTTCGGGAACTTTTTGATCAAGGTGGTATGTATGTAAATCATAGATTTTATTATAGTTCAAAGTTTGATGTATAGTTGAAAGACAATCAGGTACGTCAGAGTATTCGAAGAATTATTACATTTCTTATACTCTTCCTTCATTTAATATCCAGACGTTCATATGGAATACCATTGCAGATTTATAATATTATAGTTTTTTTTTAAATCTGGATTCTAACAGAGTCTTTAAAATCATTTGAAGAAAAATTTTGACGCATTGATGGAAAACTATAAATGTAGAAATATTTGTTATAATTGAACTCAATTATCGTAAATCCATCGCCTTGCTATTGTGTGATAGAAATAAGTTTAAATTTATCGCACTGAATTACACTTAGACTTTGGATAGTTGCTTTAGAAAACACAAGTATGTTTCTTGAACTCCGATGATCGAGTTAAATATAGGTTCGTTCAAGTCGTACTATATCTGGAGCATAGGGCGTCAACTAGTCATATTTGCCAACAAATCTGATCCACCTCAATTCCTTCCATGCTAGGCCAAGAAATTTCATTTCAGCATCTGTAGACCGTCGCCAGGTGGCCTGCCAATTCCTCGACCGGCTTTCTGAAAAGGATCCCAGCACAGGGCGTATTTAGAAACATTGTCGTCGCTCTTTCTCTAAAGTATGCTTGAGTACAATAACAAGGCTTGGGTATAATAAGAAGCCTGGAGTATAACAGGATATATAAAAAAAATATTTTATCATTTTGAGAGTTCTATGTCAAAAAATTTGGTATAGAGATTTGTAAAGTGAAATAATTTGGTTCTTTTTAACAGTTTTACAATTTTTTCAGCATAAAACATGCTTTTTAAAAAAATTATTTGAGAGCATTTATATATATTTTTTTTAATTTTTGAAAAAATATTTAGTTCTGGAACTCGCAGAGATTACAGCGCATAGTTTAAGGTAATACTAAAAAAATATGTAAAAAATTAAAAAAAAAATTGCATTCCGGAAATTTTTCATATATTTTATTTATTTCATTTTTTTAACAATACTTCAAAAACTCTATACTAAAATTTAAATGCCCCATTCCTTGTATATTTTTTTCCAGAGGAGTTTAAAATCGAAAATGTCAGAAACATTATCAAGGTGAGGTCACACCAGTGGTATGAGCACCGATCTGGCCTGCCGCATTGAACATAAATAACTACTCAAGAAAACTAATATCCATTTATCGGCTAAGGACTTTGCGGACTATCTGTGGCTTCCGCTCAATTTCTGATGACGTTTCCTTCGTCATGGCAGGACTAATTCTGGTAGATATTCTGGCAAAAGAAATGCAATCAGTACATATAAGGCTATCGGAACACGGCGGCATAGCAAGGCGCAAAGAAATTACAGCAGAAAAAAGGCGTCGCTCAATCGCGCACTGGTAGAAGACTGGTAGAACAGACCACCTAAAGGTAGATGGACACACGAGTTAATATCCACACTTACGACGTGGTTAGAAAGGAACCATGAGGGAGCAAATTACTACCCAACTCAATTCCTTTTAGGGCATGGGGTATTTAGAAAATACTTCCATAGATTTGGCCCTGAAAGATCAGCAAACTGGCCCAGCTGCACGGAGAAAGAAGGAGATGTTGATCACGTCTTGGTCTAATGTCCACGCGATGTTCCTGAAACCTATAAAGTCTTAAACGGGGAATATATTGCAGACTTTATGCTGATGCAACACCTATTCATAATAATCTAAGAGGCACGGAGTTTTGGAGGCGTCAACAATAATTAGGAGCCTTTGAGCTAACCAGCTCCGTGAGGCAATACCTTTTTGGCATTTCGGCTGGGAGAGTGGTAGATTGTGGAGAGTTGGTGTAGCTGTGAGGCTACAAGTCGTGCATATTGCTTTGTCGGCGTAGGAGTACTTATGAGAGTTTCCTCTTCACGGTCGTCATCCCTGAGAAAAAAAAGAAATAGTGCTATTGGGTATGTTCCCATTAACACTGTTTCATTCCTCTACTCTATCCCGAATTCAGCTGCTACAAGCATTTCATCAAGTTGGAGCCGTTACTCTATTACTTTGTGATCTGTGGAGCATAAAAAAGTTGCACTATCGTTCTTGATATCGACTTGTCAGCTATTTTGACTCGTCTTCAGGCATAGCTCAAGCGTTCATGCTTGCCGTCTGTTCGTAAATACAACCAACCGCGTAGAAGATCAGCTTCAAGCTTCTTTGGATGACGCATCTGTTGGATATTCTAACTCGGTCGTATTCGCTTTTTTCCGCTTTACGCTCTTTTTCTGTATCGGAATTGCACTATGCTGACTGCAAACTTTTTTACTGCTTCCCATTTCTCTTTCGAGCTCAACATTTGCGTTACATGAATATCTAGTGTGAGGATCGCTCCGAGGAAAAGTCACAACTTCTGCACTCTCATCTTCGCTGTGGCAATTCGGGCAATTCGAATTATCTGCTGGATGAAAACGGTAAAGGTACGCATGAAAGTCACCATATCCGCTGAGAGTCTGGGTGAAATAGAAATCCGTTACGCCGTGTGTTCTATGTCTGCCTGCTGTATACTGCAGCTGTCTAGTTCAAAAGTGTCAAATATGATAGACGTACGACGCTATTTGTAAAAAATATAAATCTTTCTTTCCTTTGCGTCACCTTCTACATACATGTGTAAGTATGTATTTGTCTACTGTAGTAATTTGTGAAGTAATTGCATTTGCATAAAATTTCGTTTGTTGGATTCGCTGAGTTTTCGCTTTAGCTTCTCTTCTTTAGCTTCAATGAAAATGTGTTGCATGCCAGTAGATTATGCAACAAAGAATTTTATTTTATTATATTGTAAAATATTATTTCGTAATTTGTGTGACATGCAGCAGCTGTAACAGCCTACTAAAATATTGATATTTAATTTTCGCTAAAATTCCACTGCAAGCAACAACTAAAAGCGATAGCATTTACATATAAATTTCCCGCTCTTCCGCACACACATACACATACTGCATTTACATAGGTATGTGTGTTTGTATTTAGTTGAATGTGGCACCATATTATTATTATCAACCCAGCAAAGAAACCCCATCAACGCTAAAGCACTCACATTTTAAAGCTTCAACTCTGCACAACACCAGAATGAAAATATGCGCCAACAAGCAAGCGAGCGAAAATCCTTTTCACGTCAGCAGAGATTACGCTGCAGGCAAACGATGTGACACGCTGCCACATGCCACCCCAAAAGCATTCGAAACGTTAGTGCTATAAGCGTTAAAGAAAACAAAAACAAATATGAAATGCCACCGTGAGAGGGGAGCGGTTGCAAAAACAAAACTTTTGTTGTTATTTTTGTTATTGTTCATCGTATATGCGCTTGCTTGCAGTTGTTTACTTTTAAGCGGTAGAGTGCAAGCATCGATGGTAAATGTTTGCTACCCATGAAGTTATTATACTTGCACACACACACACTCACGCATACATACAAACTTCAGCCATATCGCGCATGCATAACAAAATTATTAGAACAGTGAAGGAATGTAATGAAAACGTTACCAAGCTAGAGAAAACTAATATTGTATTTGCGTTTAATGTAATATTACATAGTTGGCGAGAAGGATAAGGCACTTCGATGGGGGAGGAGCAAATTTGGAAAGGTTGAAGTGTACCAGATCGGAAAGGCCTCCACGAATTTGTGAAATTTCGCAAAGTTCTCGGTATGCTAGCACGTGCATAAAGTTCTGTAGGAAGCACATTAGAAAATTGCAGCTGATGTTCAGAGGATGTGATGTAATCAACTCAGTACCCAGCACTGTTTCACGATGTGCCCTGCCTTGCTCCATGATGTACAGAATGCTGGAACGTGGCCAAGATCAGACTGTTAATTAAATCTCAGCAATATTGAGGGGTTCAGCTGATTTGCTGACGTAACCGGGGATGTGATGTTTATGACAAAAATGAGTTTGTGTTGGTGATATAAGAAAAAATCAACACAGCTTTGCTCCGTCTAACAAAAACAACCGTTTAGACGAGAGTAAGAATATGTGCGAAATGAGCGGGCAGAATTCCGCTGCCAAATCCCTGATGGCAGGACAGACGAGTTTACTCTCTCGATTTTGCTTTGAATGGTCAAATCTTGTAATCTATCATCTTAGCCCTGCTCCTGCAGAACTAAAATTTACGCACCTTGGCTCTCACTTTTTCGATATGTTTTTTTTTTTTGTAGCTCTTCCTATCTTTTCTTCTTTTTTGCTTCCTTTTCTCCTTGCAATGATATGACATTGAAGGTACTTGATTTCTCGTCCAAGTGGGCCATTTTAAGGGCAACCTTACAATCGTTAAAAAAAATAAATAATTGGCGCGTACACTTCTGTTAGGCGTTTGGCCGAGCTCCTCCTCTTATTTGTGGTGTGCGTGTTGATGTTGTTCCACAAATGGAGGGACCTACAGTTTCAAGCCGACTCCGAACGGCAGATATTTTTATGAGGAGCTTTTCCATGGCAGAAATACACTCGGAGGTTTGCCATTGCCTGCTAAGGGGCGACCGCTATTAGAAAAATGTTTTCATTAATTTTGCTTTCACCGAGATTCGAACCAACGACCTCTCTGTGAATTCCGAATGGTAATCACGCACCAACCCATTCGGCTACGGCGGCCGCCGTTCACCATTTATGTATTCAATCTACTTCAACTTCATGTGAAATAAGACTTTGAGTTTTTAGAACTGAATATTTCATAAATTCAAAAATTACAAAATTTCAATTTTAGAGATACAAAATTAATGCAAACGTTTTTCAAGTTCTTTTTATAGCATTTCTTGTTTTTTTTTATATTTATATATTTTAAGTGTCTCTTGGACACCGTTTTTAGAACCTTCGGTTCGGCTCCCAGGGCTGGACTGTTTTCGTCCTGTTCGAGAATCTTTTTTAAAACGTTATATCCATAAATCGATGGAAAATTAAACTTTAGGAAGCTCAAGCGTTAGTTATATTATTGTAGAAATATGTTAAATTCACATCCGAAGTCGAAAATGTCTGACCAAACCCGGATGCCCAACGGAGGGTAAAATAATCTAAAATTATGATTAAAGTATAGCAAAAATATTGACAAAACATGGGTCAAAACAAAAAAAAAATCAGTAGAACGTATATTATACAATACTTTAATTATGCACAGAGTGCTTTAGTATGGCCTCAGATATTCTTTTATTAGTAAACTACTATAATTGCCATCGATTTATTTTACTTCACAAAGTTCTTAGTCTATGGCTTTCATGTGTGAAATGTAATATTCATCAAAAACCCTCCACGAATCTTCTGGCAACAAAGGATGGACACAGTGTACATATATTAAATAGTATTTGGACGGTATACCATTTCATTCCTCAGCGCTGGGCTTATTGGCATAGATCACTCATTTCTCGTAGTCCAAGAGAAACTAGCTAAATGGTGTCAAATCGCAAGATCTCAGCGGTTATTTGATCTCGCTGTTTTGTAATAGAATGAGTTCTGGGAACTTCATTCGCAACAAGACCATTGCTTCATTAACATTGTGGCAGCTCCTACGCTCACGTCCATCATACACTGTAGCAGCGTTACCGGCATCAATTTCGAAGAAGTACGATCCAGTGGGTCCGTCAGCTCAAATACTACACCAAAAAGTGACTCCTTGTTGGCGCATATCTTTTCTTTCAAAGACGTTTGGATTTTCTTTACCCCAAGTGGCTGAAATGTGAGAAAGACACTTTTTGCAGAACGGCCATTTTCAGTGTTTGGATCACTTTAACGCGCTGTTCAACTGAGTATCACTGCAAGACTAAGTTTACCAAAGCCCGGGGTACCAATTATCACTCAACCCTGTATATTCTTATCTTTTAATATCTTCTGGCTTCAACTCATTTGGTTCCCAATGTCTTTGCTTCTGAGTCATTCTCATGGCTTTGAGATGTTTCGATGATTATCTGTACGCGAGTTAGGATAGGAAAGGTTAATGGATGCCCACACAAGCAGCCCGATTGGACAAAGAAACAAAATTCGTCCATTGTGATTCTATACAGAGGGAAAAAGAGGGGAAACAACCAATTACGGGGGAAAAGGAAGAAGGAGCTTTGGATTGGTGGATATCGCCTAAACGGTGGCTAATTACATTTCTATTAACCGCTTCAAGCTACTGACGAAATTCACCAAGTGTGTGATATTTAAACCTGCTATAAAGGCAGGAGTAGCAAAAAGGTAAGAGCCCATATATCTTAATCTTAGCACGATGAAAGTAGGACGGCAGAGATAAATCCACCTTATTCTCTAGACAGATCTGCAGAAAGACTTGAAGCAATTCCAATACTCACCGCCTGGATACCTAACGAACATGCCCGGTAAGATCATCCACCAAACTCGAGAGCTGCGGATTTGTTAGCCTTAGAAGTTCCCTCGGGCGTCCCCACTCTATCTATGGCCAGAGGAGTCTCGCAACTTTGCATTTTTGCGCACTAACCCAGCGCTCGCAGAGTTGAGCTGAGGCCTAACCAAAAGGAAGGATAACCGCGAGGGATAACCAAATTAAAATTGTTCTGGTATTTCCTCAACAAAACTACAAAGCTTGTAGTCGGTTTCTTCGGCAAGACCCATCTTACCAAGATTGTACCATAACTTACAGTTTCCTATCATGTAAGCACTAAGAGTTGTCAGGCTTTCTCGGTTAAGATCTTAAAGCGAGTGGTTCTAAGAAATGAAGCTCTTTGGATCACTCATGAATCTCAATGATTTTTTCAGTTATTTTTGCTTTCAGAACTTTTGATAGATTTCTCTTGCTCACTCAAGGTATGCTCTTTTACTAATTAACAGCTTCCGATGAACCTCCAACGGATTTTTTGCTTTTGTGCAAAGTCAAATCTTCTCGCAAATGACCAGAATTTCGCACAAAACCTGATATTTTTGCTAGGAAATAAATTTATGAAGAAACTAAAAATTGCAAATGCAATGCTGCTGTTATGTTCACTAATGGCCAGGAATGTTTACATAATATTTTCGATCTTTTTTTTTTTGTTTCAGCAAGCAGTGCATAAATCTAATGAAAAATGGTGGATGAAAGGCCATGGAAGGCTACTTCGCAATTTTTAAGTAAACATTTCGATTAGTATGCAAATTTATCACAATTAAAAAACTATTTCCATTAACTGTACTTAGTATATTTTTCATTCTTACTTAATTTTTTGATATGTGGTATTGAAGCATCAATCACTTTGTGGCGCCAAAGGCATTTTTAAAGGCGAGTGAGGAACTGAAAAGTGCAATTAACAACTGGCTGTTGAGCGTCAAAATAATACTACTCACAAATTATCAAATATGTACATATATGTACACATGTACTATATTTACTTACGCATATATGAAGATGTGCATAAGAATCATGATTGACATTTTGCAGGCCCACACGCGCCGCAGATTGTCAGTCTCACTCAAAAGTTTCTTATTACAATTGTGATGAGTCACGATTTCTAAATTGCTTTTAGTTCATCATTGAAACCAATTATAGTTGAAATGTTGTCAGAACAAGTGGATTAAATTTTACTTTGATTACAAATGAACGGTTAAATGGTGCAAGCCAAATGATCTTAGAGTTAAGTAAATTCAAAATAGGGTGGAAAATAGATATTAGGGTAATTCATAATTAAGTGTAAATAGCTTGGCATCATGGCTTTTGCAAATTACCATGGTAACACAACAACAAATTGTATGATTTTCTGTTATACATATTAATTTGTAAATTCCATTTAGTACTTAATGGTGAATTGCGCCACTACAACGTGCAACAGTACTTCTCCCACATGAAAAAGTCGATATGTGCGCGACACTACAATATTACTAAATCATAGCAGTCGGTTGGTCTTACTATAAAATGAATAAATAAATAAAATAAAATTAATAAATCATAAATCGGCGACTTTATATTCGAATTAGCAATCCTTACTTTTGTGCGTTTTGTGTGTTGCTTCGAGTACCATATCTCTTTAAGGTTGGCAAATGCCGCTTTGGCTTTTTTAACTCCTGCACTCATATGAGTCATCGTTCCGCTATCTGGTGTAATCTGGCTTCCCAGGTAGGTAAACGTGTCGACGCTTTTGAATTGTTCATCGTACTCGTATACTGTAAAATTGTTTGCCTGCGAGGTGTTGATTTGTATGGACTTAGTTTTACCTACATTTATAAGTCGACCTACGTGTTCTGCGTGGTAACAGAGGAGAGAGCATGGCAATATCATCAGAGTTGTCCAGGTTCCATACTATTAGGATTCCAGGGAATTCCTCTTCCAGGGCCGGTATCAAGGGCGTTATTTAGCTCGCCATCAAGTACCAATAAAAATAACAGTGGCGATAATATGCAGCCTTGCTTAACTTAAATGAAACTTGGAATTGTTCCACAAAAAAAAATGCGGTGTAGAAATAGCACATAATGCTTTTTTTTCAAAAATAAAAAGGTACTAAGCAGTCACGACCTCTGCAAAACCAAAATACGATTTGTAACGTTCGGTCGGTACTTCTCTAGGCCATGGAAGCTTGGATTGAAGTGTGGATATATCGATGAGTTCTAAAAATACAGTGGAGGGATCGTGCTACGAATAATGAGGTTCTACAGAGAACGAACTGTGTTCGAGGGGTGATAGGAACCATAAAGAGGAAAAAGGCATCATACTTGGACCATATCATGAGAAATTCCAAATACGAGTTGCTCTAACTAATCATCTAAGTAAAAATCGAATTTTCATTGCTACGTAACATTAGGCAATGGAAAGGGAATACCAAATATTGGCAATCTCGTTGACATGGCAAGGGAGAGAGTGCAATACGCCGAAATAGTCAAAAACTTCTAATTTTTTTTTTTTAATTTGTGTATTAATAGTATGTTTGTAATTATATTTCGTGTATAATTTATGTACTGTGCTGTAAATCAAATCCGCAAATAAAGAAGAAGAAGTTATGTGTCGCTACTACTCTTTCGTATACAATTTACTCTAACGGCAGCGCAACGCATGCTGGGTATTTGCTAATACAAGGTGGCACAAAATTAATCATCCAATTTTGTTTCTGTATAACATTTTTACTAAAAAAGTGGTTTTAAGTGATGGATTTCTTTTTAAAATAGATTAATTTATACACATATATGCAAGGTGGCGCAAAATTAATCATCCAATTTTGTTTAAAATGACATTTTTACTAAAAACAAACTGATTTTGAGGGATGGAAATCATAAAATTTTTACTAAAAAAAAATCGTTTTGAGAGATGGAAATCTTTTTAAAATAGATGAATTTATATATATACAAGGTGGCGCAAAAATAATCGTCCAATTTTGTTTTTGAATAAACTTTTTTCTAATAAAAAATATAATTTTGAGTGATGGAAATCCTTTTCAAATAGATGCATATATTTATACACAAGAGGCACAAAATTAATCATAATTTTTTTGTGTTTTGTTTACTAAAACAAAAATATTTTGAATCATGGAAATCTTTTTCAAAATTAGTCATCCACTTTTCTTCTGAATAACATTTTTACTACAAAAATGGTTTTGAGTTATGGAAATCTTTTTAAAATAGATGAATTTATATGGCGCAAAATAATCATCCTATTTTGTTTTTGAAAAAAATGTTTGCTAAATATAAAATATAATTTGAATGATGGAAATCCTTTTTAAGCAGATGTATAATTTATATACAAGGTGGCGCAGAATTAATCATCCAATTTTAGTTTTTAATAACTTTTTTACTAAATAAAAAAGTGGTTTTTTGGGTGATGAAAATCTTTATTTTAACTTCTTTTCTGTGTACTAAAAGTGTCTAGTTCACAAGCATCAAATATAATAGGCGCACGACGCCATTTGTAAAAATTATAAAAATGGGCTGATTAACTTTGCGCCACCTTGTACGTATGTATGTGAAAATAAATATATATTTATTACATATTTTGAAATTAAAATATTCAAATATTTATATAATACTTTCAGTTATTTTTTAATATTTTGATAATATGAAAACGCTAGATTATTTTCACTTGATTGTGAACGACCCTAATAAATGCCAGTTATCATTTTTGTTTTTACTAATAAATACAATAATTCTTAACTGATTCTAAAATTAGTAAAGAAATAATAAATTCAAAATAAATAATATTAAAAAATAAATAGAAATAAAGCCCTGGCAGCTAGTGCTCCTTTTTTTATTGTAAAATAATAATTTATTGTTATTTTCCATATATTAAATAAATAAATAAAATAGAAATAAAAAAGAAAATGCAGTCAATAAAACTTTACTTTTATTTACGTATCAGTCGCCCACAACAGAAACAAACCTTACAAGCAAAATTGATTTAGTTTTCAAATTAAAAAGTCTCTCAGAAGCAGTTCAGAATGTATGTTTACTATAACTTAAGTTTTTACTTTTTTGTTTTTTTTTAAGTAATAATTTTATAACAAAGCCTTCTTTGTTTTACTTTTAATCACAAACATCAAATATGGCATACATACCTATATTTACACACACGTCTGTCTATATTTATAGTATTCTAATTCTAATTCATTTCTGTGTGCGTGCAAATAAGTGCTTTGTAATCCAAAAACAACAAGCAATTCACCATTTTAGAGAAATTAATGCCATAAATGGACTAAATTTTATGGCTTTCCAAAACAAATAAAATCAATCAACTCAGTGTGTGCTGAGTATCTAA
>JAYXIM010054817.1:0-28377 GCA_037575425.1 Anastrepha fraterculus
TGTGCCATATGCAACTTCATGAAAACAGTAAAATTGTATGCAGTACTTCCTGGATGGAGTTCGCTGGTGAGTAAGAAAGTACTAATTTGATTTTTGGAAACGTAAAAACAATTACATGGAGCAATATTTGATGATCACAATGGTTGTTTGATGGTATTTTTGGAGCTCCTGCCCAGAAATTCGTTCATAATAATAGTCTTAAGAGTTGGTGCGCGATACAAAATCCTTCAATTTCTATTCACAAATCACACCTTTTTCGACAAATTTCATCTGTCCCATTTTACACGGGCCTAACTGTATATACATATGCAGTTAGTAGCACAAGTTATTGCTGCACAAATGCATACATATTTTATTCACTCATTTTGAAGCCAGAGAAAAAAGTCAAAAATTACAACTGCATTAATATACAAAAAAATTTCCAGATAAAATTTTTTATTTATGAGGTAATTAAGTAATGATTAAAAGCGCATTATTAAGGTTATAATTTTTTGAAATTGTATTATTTTTTTTTTCCGCAGGCAACTGTTTGTATCAATAAAGTAGATGAAGCACACAATACATAAATGAAACAAATACATACACAAATATGCGCTCATTTTATTGAGTTATACTTTCGCCATAACTGTAAACATCTAGCGGCTATCAATTATATAGTATTTTGCTATTTTGTATCCAAAGTCGTGAAATTTGATCGTATCCGTTGCCTGCATCGTAGGTGCTTTAATTCGAGTATTACAAACTCAGTTCAATATTTCACTTTGGGAATTGTTTTTATGTTTTTGCTGTTACATACATCTTTAACTGTTATGCGCATAATGGTCGTCGATATTTTATGTGATCATATTATACCTGGGCATTAAGATTTTGCAAACGCCAGTTGGCGCTTAAAGAAAATATACCCCGCCGGGCCCTTTCACTACAAATCGTAACTCAAGCAATCAAGTATTGACTTTATAATTATCTACGAGGTTCACAAATGTGGATATACTTTTATAAATGTTCAATACATAGAGAAATCAAAACTTACAGTGTGCGACAGATTAGTTGGAAAATATCTTCTGTTTCAAGCCTGGGTTAATGGTTATGGTTAATGGTTGTAAAGGGTTAAGGTGTGGCCCTTTAGCACTGCGACCATATTGATCTATTGTGCACCCTTTGCTGTCTATTGACTGTTAAGTATGCTTATGAATTGTACCAGCTCCTTCTGAGGGAGTGATTGAAGGTCTTCATCTGTAAGCATGAACTTGTTTAAAACCCTTTTCCTTCTATGCGTCAACCCCGGACATTCGATAATGAGATGTTTCATAGACTCCTCATCTTCGCAGCAGAATCTGCAGGTGCTGGTGTTAGTTATGCCTAATTTATGTAAGTGTTTGTTGCAGGTGAAGTGACAAGTGAGGGCGCCTGTGAGAGTGCGAATGCTCTTTTTGTTTAACGTGAGGGCCATGTTGGCTCTTTTAGCGTTGAAACTTAGGAACTTTTTGGAGTGTCTAAGACCCTCTACATTGTTCCAATGCTGATTTTTTGTTGAATCCGAACATAGGACTAGGTCCGATGAAGTTCTCATCTGCCCCTTTTTTGGCTTGAAAGTCTGCCTTTTCGTTGCCGTCATATCCCTCATGTCCCGGTACCCAAATTAATGAAAAACTCTAACTAACTCTAATTTGAATTACTCTATTTGTATCTTAATTTTTGTTATAATTCTGTTCCGAGGTAGTTGACTATGACTGATCGTTCGATTGGCTATTACTTCATTATAGGCCTCTTTATCATTAAAATTTATTTTCTACTTTTTAGTTCGATTAGCAAAAAAGCGTGTTTTTTAGTTTTTTTTTTTTAACTATTTTTTATTATGAATGAAAACTATTGATATCATTGCAGTCAGTGAATAAATCATTCGATTTATTCGTGTTATATTTAATTCCTTTCTTATCGAATGTGAGTCTAAAGCTATGCAGTTATCGGCCGTGATAAAGAAGTAATCGGGATGAAGAACTTATTTCGTGGAGGGAGCCTGAGAAACTGATTTAGAAGAATAAATAAAGATTTTTCATTTTACAACCAAATTCACCTTACTTTTTGCCCACTGTAAAAAAAAGAAAATATTAATCCTGGCAATCCTAATAAGGATAATGGAAAACTTTTATCAAATTATTGCATTGTCATCGGTCCTTGATAGGTGTGCAAAATTTCAACTCAATCAGATTTTTAGAAGCCAGTGAAAATTAAGCTCAAAGATTCCGTTACATACCTCCATACATACATACATATTGTACATACAGCCCGAGCTAATAAAAGTGTGTTAAAAAGGCGAGAATCCGCAGTAAACTCAAAAAACGCGACTAAAAAACACGGCTGCGCAAAGTGTTTCGAAAACTGATTTACATAAATGCAAAAGTATATTGATCGTCATGGAGAATATATTGAAAAATAATAAAACTGTTCTCAACCAACAATGTTCATTTTTCCATTGTTAGGCCAGCAAGATAAATAGCAACCCTTGCACAAAGTTTTTATTTATTTATTTAAAAAATAAATAAATAAATAAATAAATAATTGGCGCGTACACTTCTGTTAGGTGTTTGGTCGAGCTCCTCCTCCTATTTGTGGTGTGCGTCTTGATGTTGTTCCACAAATGAAGGGACCTACAGTTTCAAGGCGACTCCGAACGGCAGATGTTTTTATGAGGAGCTTTTTCATGACAGAAATATACTCGGAGGCTTGCCATTGCCTGCTGAGGGGCGACCGCTATTAGAAAAATGTTTTTATTAATTTTGCTTTCACCGAGATTCGAACCAACGATCTCTCTGTGAATTCCGAATGGTAATCACGCACCAACCCATTCGGCTACGGCGGCCGCCAAAAAATAAAATAGATTCCTATGGACATATTTTAAGGTTAATAGGAGTTAAAAAAGGAAGTACACAAACACAAATGACATGTCAAATGTGTTCATAATTTACTTAAAGGTTTGACATTTACGAAATGGGTCGCTATACGTTTGAACAAAATTGGGAAATATTGAAAACCTTTTACCAAAGTGGAGAGTCTTCTTCTTCTTTTCTGATTAAGATCATTTTCACCTCGGTGGCTACGTCAATAAGCAAAATTGTCGGGTTTGGGGCTCAGAAAAACCACACGTTACTGTAGAGAAGCAAATGCATCCACAACGAGTCACTGTTTGTAGCGGTTTTTGGTCTGGCGGCATCATTAGGCCATTTTTTTCGAAAATGAGCGAGGAGCCGCAGTTACAGTAAATGGCGAGCGTTACCGTGACATGCTCAACGAGTTGTTTCTAAAAATTGAAGAGGATGACATGGAGGACATTTGGTTTCAACTGGACGGTGCAACTTGTCACACTGCCAAAGTTACACTCGAACTTTTGGCTACCGTTTTTGAAAACCGAATAATCAGCCGAAATTCCGATATCAATTGGCCGCCTCGGAGCTGTGATTTAAGCCCGTTGGACTATTTTTTGTGGGGAGCAGTTAAGGACAAATGCTATGCGAACCATCCATCCAGACGATTGATGCTTTAAAACACGAAATCGAATTTGCCATTCATGAAATTGGAGCCCAAACAATCGAAAATGTGCTTAAAAATTGGGTTGATCGAATGGCCTACTGTAAAGCCAGTCGTGGCAGTCATTTGAACGATATTATTTTTCATTCATAAAGGACAATAGTGCATTTTTGAGAGTGAACAAGTGCACATGTGAATCAGAAACTCTAAGTCGATTTCGATTTATCAATATTAATTTCAACAACCAAATAAACATTAACAATTGCTTTTTAAAGCTGAACATATTTAAGTTCAACAGTGTTATTATCCCAAAGTGAAGTTTTGTTAATTAAATTATCAAAGTAAACATTTAACACGTGAACAAATGAGTGACCAACGCTCACCTTCAGAGCAAGGTCACTCTGTGCAAAGATCAACTGACATAGTCCATGAAGTAAATGCTCTGGTTTATCAATACCAAACGCAAACAACAAATCTAAATGCTGTATTACAAGGCAACCCAATTAATGTGACACCTTTGAGCGAAAATTATGATAATTCTGCTACTGAGGACTTTGAAATGAGTAATGAAAGTGATAGTAAAGTGGAATGGCAAACTGTGACAAGCAAAAGACGTCAGTTAGGCTCTCCCACTATTGATCACAAGCGAACAAGGACAGACGGCAATAAAAGCATAGTAGAAAATATTAACAATACTATAAACAACAACCACAACAATATCATAATCAGCAACTCCAGCAGCACAAACATATTTGCCGGATTACAAGACGAGTCAGACGGTAATAATGGACAGCAGAATGAAGAAGAGACTACACCAAAACCACCACCAATTATTATACCAAATATAAGCGACATTAGCGGTATGATTAAGTATTTTGTAAGTGTTATAAATAAATGCGAATTTAGTTATAAATCTCTGAGAGATGGTCCAATTCGAGTAATGGTGAAGTCTATAGATTCATACAGAACTTTAATAAAAGCTATGAAAGAGAAAGAAATTAACTTTCATACATATCAACTTAAGCAGGAGCGTGCATATAGAATTGTCTTAAAGAATTTACATTTTTCTACTCCAGAAGGTGAAATAAAAAAAGAAATAGAACCATTAGGGTTTCAAGTTAGAAACGTCAGCAATATAAGAAGTAGATTTACATACTAACATGCCCTTGTGCATGCATTTTGTCGACTAAGAACCAAACAACAACAATAAAAATATCTTTAATTTGAAACATCTTGGTAATGCTATTGTTAAGGTTGAGCCGCCAAAGAGGGTAATTGATGTTGTACAATGTCATCGGTGTCAAGAGTTCGGACACACCAAATCATACTGCTCTAAGCCGTACAGGTGTGTGAAATGTGGTCTGGATCACCCAACAGCTGAATGCGTAAAAACCCAAGATACTCCTGCCAAATGCATTAAGGGGTTAGTCTACTTTGTCACTTTAAAATTTTTCAATTTTTTTTTTTGCATAATTTGAAAGTATATATATCCAGAAATATTGTGTAAAAATTTTAAGAAAATCCGAGCACTCTAACTATTTTTTTTTTACCTGAACATCATTTCGTCTACCTGCGCGTATAGCGTGCATTAAAAACTTTAAACGCGTTTTTCTCAAAACAACGTTTTCAAAATCTAGCTCCACTGTATCTCAAAAACTAATCAACCGATTTTCATAAAATTTGGATCACCTATTCTAGACATAATTTGCACCAAATTGACGCTCGGGGGTTTTGAAATTTTAAATTTTTACTATATATTTTTTTTAAATATGCGAAAAAAAAAAACCGTTCTATCAAAAATTTTCCATTTTTATCAGCCATTTTTTTTGTCTTCATTAAAACCTAATATCCGAGGGTCATTTTGTAGCCAGTATCTTACTGAATCTGAAACATTTTGATTTTTTTGTTTCAGACAAGCCGTTCTTGAGTTCTGATGGAGCTGCCTCACCAACCCATGTTTGAGACGTTACGCTTCACTGCTATTTTTTTACTAAAAATACTATAAAATTGAATAAAAAAAAATTTATTTCTGAATTTTAAGACTTTATTTAATAAATCAAACAAATTTTATATTACTATCATTTATAGTTTTCTCAAAAAAAAAATCACGAATATAGCCTTTTTTTCGAGTCTCCAAAGTAGACTGACCCCTTAACTGTTTGCAAAACCACCCAGCGAACTATAAGGGTTGCAAGGTGTACCAAAGCCTTGCCAAAAAACCAAACATTTCAGATAGGAGGCAAAATTTTGCACCCTATTCTTACACTGCTCAAGGTTTTCCTCAACTAAATAATTTTACACAAAGAGAAAACATAAATGCCCATCCAAACATATCGTATGCCCAATGTGTCAAAAGTAATTCTAATCAAGATAATAATTTTCTTGAAAAAATTGAAAACTTACTTTCTAAACAAATTGAACTCACTCAAAGCTTGTTTAAAATGATGTCCCTTTTAATGGAAAAACTATGCAAGTAAATCTACAAATAGCGATCTGGAATGCCAATGGTTTAAGTAATCATACCCAGGAAGTAACAATGTTCCTCAATTTAAACAATATTGACATCTTGCTAGTGTCCGAAACTCATTTCACGACTAAATCATACTTTAAAATTGTAGGGTACGATCTTATTTGTGCAAGCCACCCACGCAACAAAGCCCATGGTGGCTCAGCCATTTTAATTAGATCTGAGATCAAAGAAAAATACTTACAAGCAGCCGGGGTTAAAATTAAATGTTATACCCATGAGTTACCAATATATTCAGTATACTTCCCTCCGCGATTCAATCTTAAAGCTGACCAATATGTTGAGATTTTTAAAAATTTTGGACCCAAATTTTTTGTTGGTGGAGACTTCAATGCAAAACACCCTTGGTGGGGCTCTAGGCTCATCAACCCAAAGGGCAAAGAACTCGAAAGATGCATCACCCAAAGAAACTTTTCTATATTATCTACAGGTACGCCAACTTATTGGCCAAGCGATCCGAAAAAAATTCCGGACCTTCTTGACTTTGTGGTATACTCTGGCATACCCAGTTGTAAGTTAATCATTCAGAACAGTAATGATCTCAGTTCAGATCACTCTCCTTTAATTGTTATATACAATGACAACGTTTATCACATTTCCAAGAAATATAAAATACTTCGAACAAAAACTGACCTCGAATCTTTTCAATATTGGATTGATAAACATATTGATCTGAATGCGCCGTTAGAAACGGGAATTGAACTAGAAGCAGCAATAGAATCATTTACGAACCTTATTCATGAGGCCGCATACCTGTCTAGCCCGACAATGGACCAACCCATTTCTAATAACCATTCCCAAGTCCCATCTGAGATATTGCTGCTCATTAATACCAAAAGAAGATTAAGGAAAGCCTGGCAGGAAAATATATACTCTGCTCAAAAGAGAGATCTTAATTGAGCAAAGAAACAACTGAAATTAAAGCTTGCTGATTTTAAAAACCAGACTTTTAGCTCGTTTATTAAGAACCTTGAACCCACTAAAAATGATGATCATAGTCTTTGGAAAGCTACCAAATACCTTAAGCGAACAACCAAACGTAAAGTAGCAGTACGAGATTCAGTCGGCGTATGGTGTAGGAGTGACGTATCCAAAGCAGAGGCATTTGCAAAACACCTCTGTGAAACTTTTTAACCTAATTTCGTAGGTACCAGCAGTGATGAAGTAGAGATATTGAACTTTCTCGAATCTCCATGTCAAATGGACTTACCAATCAGTAAGATATCAAATAATGAAGTTACTACAGAAATACATAGATTAAATAACTACAAATCACCTGGATATGACTACATCGATAGCAAAGTAGTTAAGGCTCTTCCTGAAAAAGCTATATAATTCCTAACCATAATATACAATGCTATCCTTAATTTATACCATTATCCCACCCTGTGGAAATGTGCCATTGTGGTCATGGTACCAAAACCCAATAAACCCGTGGATAGTGTCAAGTCTTACCGTCCTATTAGTCTGCTGGTAACATTTTCGAAAATATTCGAAATAATATTTTTGCAAAGAATGTTGCCTGTAATTGAGGATCATAACATCATACCTGAACATCAGTTTGGGTTTAGAGTAAGACATGGTACACCAGAGCAGTGCCACAGGGTCGCAAATGTAATTACAGCTGCACTGGAAGAGAAAAAATACTGTTCTGCAGTCTTTTTAGATGTTGAACAAGCATTTGACAGGGTATGGCACCAGGGACTTCTGTTCAAAGTAAAAAAGATATTACCAACACATTTCTATCTGGTACTTACATCTTATTTAAGTGACAGACACTTCTATGTAAGGCACGGGGATGCCTCATCTGAAATTTATAACATTAATGCCGGTGTACCCCAAGGTAGTGTCTTAGGTCCTGTCCTTTATACTATATTTACAGCTGATATGCCCAATTCAGAAAAAGTAGAAGTAGCAACTTTTGCTGATGATACAGCATTTATCGCTTATAGAGTCCCCTGTAGAAGCTTCCTATCTTTTGCAAAATCAACTCCAAATTTTGGAGTCTTGGCTTAACAAATGGAAAATAAAAGTTAATTCGGAAAAATCTACACATGTCACTGTTACATTAAGAAGAGAGCAATGCCCTGCTGTATTTTTAAATAATAAACAAATTCCCACTAGTGACAGAGTCAAATATTTAGGGATGCATCTTGATCGACGCCTCACGTGGAAAAGTCACATTCAGGCTAAGCAACAACAACTAAAAATTAAAACAACTCGTATGCACTGGCTGCTTGGCCGTAACTCTCAACTTAGCCTAGAAAACAAAATACGGATCTACAAAGCTATTCTGAAGCCCATTTGGACCTACGGAATATAGCTATGGGGAACTGCTAGCAACTCCAATGTGGAGATCTTGCCACGTTACCAATCGAAAACATTACGAAGCCTTGTTAATGCCCCTTGGTTTATTACCAACGAATCTATCCATAACGACTTAGGTATTCCTTTTGTAAAGAATGAAATTCGAAAATATAGTACTAGATATCTGAAACGATTATCTAATCACATAAATCCAGCTGCTATTTGTTTATTAGACACAACCAATGAAACTATACGGTTAAAACGCAATCATATCTTAGACTTGCCATTCCTCTAGTATGAATCTACTCAACCTATAAACTTTAAGGTAAAATTAAGTAAGTTAATCTTAACTGATAATATTAACAAACAATGAATTTAAGCTATCTTGAAGTACTAATGAATTTTATTGTAATAATTTAAGAACGAACTGTACAAGTTAATAAGCTGTTGTAATTTCTATGTAGATTTGCACAAAGGCAAAACTACCGCTGCCATTATCTTATAAGATCTAATTTACTGAATGCCTTATAGTAGATAGATTGCAAATAAAGTAAGTTATAAAAAAAAAAAATAAAGGACAATGTTCAATCTTCAAAATAAAAAAAACAAGTTTGAAAACATATTGATTAGTTTTTTTTTTAGCCGATTCAAAAAGCAAATTTTACATGGCCCACCCTATACAAAGTTTATTTGTATACTTATTTACAAAAAAATGTATTTTGTATTTTGTCATATTTAAATTTGATTAAAAAATGCATTAAAAATAGTTTACATTTTTTTTTATTTACCACTACAGCCTAATCCCACTTATTGCCTTTGGGCAACTAACGAGCCCGAACACGAAGGACTTTGAACATTTTGTCCGTTCTTTTTGGAATCCGGTAAAGTTTTTACTGTACTTTATTTTATTTTTTATACCATCACGACCAATTACTATTTCCACAACGCGTCAATTTTTTAATGAATCATTAATAGACCTGTTTAATTTCATTGAATTTTTATATAACTTTATTCATATTTATAAAAAATAATCATAAAATATTCGCACGGCTGTCATTCCCGATTGATGTTTTTGTTAAATGTGTTATTCTCTTTAATTGATGAAATTCTCCCTCAACTTTTAAATTAAGCTTTATGCTTTCGCATAAATTCATATTTTGACTTATATTAACATACGCACAGAGCTGATGTGTGTGATGATGCTGAAGGTGTATTAAATTTTCCTTCAAAAAAAAATTTACATTAAATGGAAATTGCTTGTTACTTTTTGAAGAGTAAATTGAAAACCATTAATATTCGCTTATTTATCTAAATAATAAGTAAATAAATAAAGCACTATGTATCTGTCTTTATACGCATATCGCTATCATACAATTTTGTACTAACTGCTCTCTACATTTGATTAAGGGGTCCCGGTGGTCTAGGGCTCGAAAATTTAGGGTACTTTGAAGAATTTTTTTTTACAATAAAAAGAATGACAAATGATATTTAAATTTTTTAGGCTTTTCATTTAACTTCTTTTACATAGAAAAATTAAAAAAAAAAAAATTTTTGTTTTCATTTTAATAATTTTACAAATGGCGCTGAAGTTGACCCTCCCGAAAAATTGGACCTGGACGGTGTGGTCCATTTGGCTCACCTATTTATCTGAAACACAGAAACTAAAAAAAATATTAATCACTATGACTGCAGCTATGTCCCGCTACTAGAATAAAAACACAATTGACAAAATGGGGCGGTTTTGAATTTGACACTCTAAAAATCGGGTTTTTTTCATCAATCAATAAAAAAAAAAAAAATAATTGAAATAATAATATGATTCTAGTACGGGCGATAGCCATTAACGTTATGAACAATATATTCAAATTTCAGACGATTCGGTAGAATTGTTTTTTTTTGACAACACCTGGCCGAAAGAAGTTGTTTCCAGATATATATATATATATTTTCCCGAAGCTCCTAGATGGAGCATAGGGCCTCAAAATAAACAAATTATAATTAATTTTCAGGCTAAACATTTAATTTCGTTCCACGCACGGTCTGCTTTTCTTGCCTCTGCGTCGACCTGACGCCTCCACGGATTGGCTGGTCTCCCATGTCTGTGGCTGCCTTGGGGGTTCCAATCCAGTGCTGTTCTTGTTATGTCATCGTAGGGCTTTCTCAACGTGTGACCGATCCATTTCCACTTACAGCGTTGAATTTCTATGCGGACTGGTGTTTGCTTGGTCACGATCCAGAGATCAGCGTTACTAATAACCTGGGGCCAATATATGCGCATAATCTTGCGTTGGCTCTCCACACATTATCCAACATGCCAAATGCAGCGCATCCTTTGGATATACGGTTACGTATGTCAGCTGCTGACCCACCAGTTGGAGATAATGCTCCCCAGATAGCAAAATTCATCTACATCGTCCAAGGGTGTGCCGGCAATCTAAAGAGCTTGCGATTCGCTGGTGTTGATGTGCATAACTTTAGTCTTCGCGATATTGATTTTTAGTCCAGTTTGTGCTGCCGCTTCACTCGTCGCATGAAGTTTTGCTGATGTGTGCGAATATTTATGCGACAGCAGACATATGTCGTCAGCATAGTCTAAGTCCTCCAGGTGGCCACACATACCCCAGTATATGCCTCTGTTAGTCGCACAGGCTTGCCGTATTCTAAATCCAGAACTAGATTGAAAAGCAGCGGAAATAGTACGCAACCCTGCCCCACACCGCTTTGCACCTCGACCCCGTTACTTAGAACGTTTTCGTGTTTGGCGCGACAGCAAGCGCCCGCGTACAGCTCTTTGATGATATTGATTATTTTTTCAGGCACTCCTTTGCAGGTGAGCGCTATCCAGATAGCTTTGTGCTTAAGAGTATCGAAAGCTTTCTCGAAGTCGATGAAGCATAAATAAAGAGGCGTCCGCCACTCTACTGACTGCTCCGCGATTACTCGCAAGGTGTTAACATGATCAACGTACGCGCAATGTGGACGTAAGCCGGCTTACTCCTTGCGTAACCCCTGCATCAATGAGTTGAATAGCCTTTTGTGAATTATGTGAGCTATAACTTTATTTATCATACTTAACAGCGTGATCCCTCTCCAATTTTTGCACTCGGATAAGTTACCCTTCTTCGGGAGAAGAGTGACGATTCCTTCTTTCAACTCGGATGGTATCTTTTCTGAGCTCCAAATGCTATTTAGTACACTGCACTGTTTGTATACTGCACTTGTTACAAGTGTAAAATATGATTGACGCCAATTTCAGAAATTATAAATCTTCCGATAGAGTTAGAGTGATTAATTTTGCGCCACTTTGCACCTTAAACGATATTTAATACTCCATATGACCGGCACTCCTCTGGATGAAGTAACATATACGAGTTCATTTATTAAAAAAATGGCGGATCAGCAACAGACTTACACAATCGCAGAGTAAAAGGTTGAGTTGCCTTTGGCGAAGTTAAGGCTTTTCAACGCCAACATGAAGTCAGTTGCTGTTGTTGAAGTGGTTGAGTATTTCTGTTGAAGTTATTGAAATAACCCTAATTAGTGGATCAAGTCAAAAGAACTCGAATTTTTTGTCAGAAGAAAAAATATACAAATACGCACTGCACGCAGTGAAAGCGAGCTATTCAGTTCCTGGAGTCAAATTAGGATAGCGTATGATAAAAACTTTTGGAAGAGACTAATTTTCATCGAATGCTCCAACTTACTTTTAAGGTGTTCCAAGAAATAAATAATATTTAATTCGCAATTAAATTCATTATTATTAAATTAAATGATTAAGAAAAATATAATACCACAACATTTTGTCCAGTTTAAACCAATTTTCTTTTGTTTCCGCAGTTTTCAGAATTTTTTTTATAAAAATATAGTTCCTTCTGCTGAGGTCACTGTTTAAAACTTTGGACAAAATTTATAAAAACTCACCAAATTTCCATTAAAATTTAAAAATTTTAACCAGAATTAAAAAAAAAAAATTATATAAATTAAATAAACATTTTTTTTAAATATTATTACAATAATTTCACGAGGAAATATAAAATACCCAGAGCTCAACTTCCCTCAAATAGGGGGCGCTCTGTTGGCCCTTTCTGACAAGGTGCAGTACCTAGGTCTGTTCCTTGACAGTAAGCCAACGTAGAAGCCCAACATTGAGGAGAGAGTAAGGAAAACAACAGTTGCCTTGTATGGATTCAAGGGCGCAATTGCTAAAACATGGGCCTTTCGCCTAGAGTTGTATTTTGGCTCTATAATACCTGTGCTTCGAACTACTCCTACTCTAGCGCTTAATGTAATGTTAAATGTGGTACCTATAGACATCGCAGGCAGAATTGCCGCTGCACGTATCGCAATCAAACGGAGGGGTTCGGGCTATATTCTCAATCTCACATATGGGGACTCAGGCATCCTTAGAAACTTTGAGTTCATCCCCCCTGTCGACGGATCAGTGTGTAGCCTCGCCTAGTCCAAGCGGAACTTTATTCCCCATATGTATTCCATCAAGGGGGAGTGGACCGGGGGCAACACCTGGGGACAGGGCTTGGTTAACCGGTTCACGGATGGCTCGAAGTTGGACGGTAGGGTTGGCGGAGGGGTATTCTGCAAAGAGCTCCCCCTCAAACTCAAATTCAGGTTACCGGATCACTGTTATGTGTTCCAAGCAGAGGTGGTTGCAATTAAAAAAGCAGCTGACTGGCTACTTACTTGCATAATAACTGTTAAGAAGGTAAATATTTACTCCGATAGCCAAGCAGCAATTAGGGCCCTGGGCTCTATTATGGTGCACCGAAGCTGGTCAGAGAATGCCTGGTTTTACTTTCGATTGCATTAGAATTCTTCGACAAAAGGATAATCTGGGCACCTGGTCACAGTGACATTGCGGGAAACTGCGAAGAAGACGAGCTGGCCAGACAAGGGACCTCTGAGGCAGAGTGCCTGCGAAAGGAGATGATCGAGATTCCCTTGAGGGATATTCTGAGGGTGACAAAATCTCAGCTCTCAAATTTTGTGGGCGTCTTCACGGGTACTATCCACGGGGTGTACATGTCGTGAGACTCGGAGTTACTTCGAGTCCTATTTGCGTCAGCTGTATGAAGGCTGAGGTCGAATGATCTCAGTATCTGCTTCTTAGCTGCCCCGCTCCCGCGGAACTAAAATTTAAGCATCTTGGTTCTCACTTCTTTTCTGCGCCTGCTGACATAGCAGGTCTTGATATCAAAAATCTTATGAACTTCAGCAGCAGCATAAAGCGGCTAACACAGCCGCAAATTAGTCACAGTTCTTATTTCATAAATACTCTGTTAAGTTGTTGCAGATTCTGTTAATTTATTATCATTAAATTATATTAAAGTATGCTTAAGTTTTTTGACTTCGCATCTTCAAAATCTGCATACCGTTATTCAAGTTTAAAGCACTAGAAATGCGCCAGTATAGTGCATATATAACATCTTTTCATAAGTGACGGAGCAAATTGCCCACATTTTTCACTGCAACAAAAGAAAAGTCAAACAAAGGATATCAATTTAAGAGAAAGCACCCGCCAGCTAAAAAACGAACAATTCACTCACGTCATTACTGCTCAGGGATAACAAATATTCGTAGTTGGCATTCCACTGTCAAACTTTTCTAAACTCTCATATTTAGCGAGAATACAGTGGCAGTGTAGCTGCAGAAATTTAGATAGGAAATATGCAGTCAAATTACGTTCGCACGAAATTTAGTTATCTTCAAAATGCAGAGCGAGCTTCCATTTCAAATTGAATCGTTTCTCACAAAATTAAATAGAAAATACTCTAAGTAAAAATATTGAATAGAAATTTGAGCAAATTCTAATTTAGTTACTTTTTTTACATTTTTTTATTGAACTTATAAAGTTTGAGCAAAGTAAAAAGTTTTTTGTGCGGCAAACAAATACTCTACCAATTCCAGTTTCGTTGAATGTATGTATATATGTATGGGTGTATGTATGAGTGTAATACCCCACCAGTAGTTTGTGGATATCGCCGATTAAAGTTGGAAGTACAATTAAAACACTTTGCAATATACCCTCTCCCATTTTATTGGATAACAAATGCCATTATGGTTGAAATAGTGGAAGGAAAGTAAACAAATAAAAACGAAAAAAAGAAACACAAACAAAAAGCAATACTCAATAAAGCGGCATTACGAACACCCTTAAGGCTGTCAGTAGTTTTTGTCCGATTTGTAGTGTAGTTTGAGTAGAACTTTTGCAACTCCGCAACTCGCAACTTCAGCTGCGCCGACCGATTAAAGCTCAACTAATATCGGCGGCGTTGCACAAATTGGCATTTCTCAATGTCACGCAGATGCGAATTGAGCTGAACAGCTGTACGGATGGAAACGAAGTGAAAGATATTGTATACGAGTATAACTGCCAGGCCCTGCAAAAGCGATACACATGCATACATATATAATAGCAGCAAAAACAACAATAACACCAATAACAACAGCAAGAGTAGCAAACAGTGGCAGCAGAACGAGGAATGCAAATAAAATGCGGGTAATTACAAAACAAATTAAAAATTACACTCATTTATTCAACTTTGCGCATTTGTTGCAAATTGTTTCATTCTCTCATTGCTCGCCGGGGCTACTTTTTCATGTTCGCAATATAAACGAAAGTTTGGCATTAACATTGCTGGATGTGTACAAATAAGATTTTTCAATTCAAATACAAACACAGAGCCCTGACTTTCAGTTGATTTTAAAGGGTCTCTCAATAGAAGCGCTCGAACTTTTGAAGTGTTTGTCTACTATTTGAATAAAGCGGCAGCTGAGCGTTTCCTTCACTCGATTGAGTATTTTGGAGATTGTCTTCAATTTCACTAAAAATTGGTTCAGTTGTATGGTAATCAGCAACTGTGAGGCACAGCAGGCCACAGCAGACAGAGAATCCTGGGCTCGTACCTATTAGAGGAGGAAGACCTATAATTTCTCCCTTCTAAAGAGCTGGTTCGATTCCCCGGTATACTAAATAAATATAATTAAGCAATTAGGGGCGCACAATAGATCAAACTGGTCGCGGTGCATAAAGGATTTAGCTTAACTCGTAAAACCATTACCATTGCTACTCCCATGGTTTGGTATAATAGGAAGTAAACTGAAAAAATTTCGAAAAATTTAATTATACTGAGATTTATTCAATGTTGTAAGTTTCGTTGAGTTTTTGAAAGCGAAATAACTTTGGTGTTTTTTAACATCTTTTCAATTATTTTCTTAATTTTTTAGGATGAAAGCTATCTAAAAAATTCTTTTTGGGAAAAATTTGGTTTTAGAAAAATTTAACAGTTGAGACTTTTGAAAAAATTTAATAATATTAGTTTTGTTCAATGTTGCAAATTTTCGACGTTTTCTAAAGGGAAATATCTTGCGATTTGTTTTGGCAACGTTTAAAAAAAAAAACTTATTTTTTAGGATAAAAAATATTTAGCAAAGGAACATAATTTTTAACCCAAAAAAACTTTTTAAGTACTTTTCAACTCAACAAATTAATTTTTTTTATTCCTAAATGTTGGAAAAAATTTTCATCATTGAAAAGATCTCAAAATTATTAAATTCTTTGAATAATGTGAGCTGTTAACTTTTTTCAAAAACGTCAAAACAAATATTTTTAAATTTTAGTAAAAAATAAGCAGAGGTGTTTTCCAAAATGACAAAAGAATATAGTTTTTCCCCAAATTTAAAAAAATTTCGAAAGCATTTAAAAGCGAAGGCTATTAAAAAATTTGGAATGAGATTTATTCAACGAAATGAGATTTACCCGAAGAATTTTGTCGAGAGTAAACGCAAAAAAAGAAAATCAGTAATGGATTTCAAAAGTAATAGTGAGATTGCATTATATTTGACTGAAAAATCACAACCAGCGAATGTTCGTGAGCTCGATCACCTTAAAGTAAATAAAGTTTTTGTTTATCGCACCATTACTCGCCAAAATGACGCTGGTAGAATTGCGAAACGTCAAGGAGGTGGCCATCAAAAGACTGTACCATCACGTGACATGGTACAAAAAGTGAAGAAGCGACTTAAGCGAAATCCCCGACGAAGTGCCAATCAAATGGCGAAAGAACTGAATATATTTAACCCTAACATCTGCCGCATACTGAAAAAAGATTTCAAAGTCAAGCTTTACGAGATCCAAAAGGCGCATGGTCTCCTCCCAAAGCAGCAACAAGACTTGCTTCGCTTAGCCGAAAGCGGTCAATTTCCAAACATTGTGTTTTCTGATGAGAAAATTTTTCAAATTGAGCAATTCGTAAACTCCCAAAACGATAGTATTTATGTGACCGATTGTTCTTACGAGAATTTGAGTCATCGATTGACTTGCCTCCTGGTAATAGTTTGGGCCTCTTTAACCGCAGATGGGCGCTCTTCAATCGTTTTCATCGAGCCTGGCGTCAAGGTAAATGCGAAATTTTATCGGGAATGTATTCTTGAGGTTGATTTCGGTGGCAGACCATGGGCGTTTCAACACGAGTGGACACCATCTTACAAAGCTCGAGTGAGAATGGCTATAAGCAACATTTCGAACTTCATAATGTCCACACAATGGTTCTGAAATTCACCAGTCGCGGGTCCGATGGATTATTTTCTATGAGGCATTTTGCAGAGCAAGGTCCGAACTAAAAGATTCACCAGTTTCGAGACGCTGAAAAAGTCATTGTCCGCGAGTGGGCCAAAATACCTGCAAGTCACATTCGGGCAGCTTGCGATTCATTTCTGAACCATCTCAAGGCAAAAGGTGGTCATATCGAGCAAACGTAAATTGATTATTAATTTTGAATTATTTTCACACAGTTTTTACTTTGAATTGAATAAAAGAAATTTTTCAAACTAAATTTATGGCCTTTTTAATTGGTTAAACTTCGAGTGCCGGACGTTTTACAGCAAATTATTGACCAATCAGCACACGATATTTATCGCTGAGTCGCTGTACTCCAAAAATTATGGGTATTCCATTGTGAAACTCGCAGTTATTAATTCTTTCAAAAAGACAAAACACATTTTTGCAAAATTTTTTTTCTTTTAATATTTTCTATCCAAAAAATTAAAAAAACCCAAAACGTGGTATTTTTTCTAATTTGCTGTACATATTTTCATACAACTCCAAAAGCTTTGGGAGTCCTTTTGAGAAACTTTCTGGGATTACTGAGCATAGTCTCAGCTATTAATAAAAAATAGAGTTAAAATCTGAGGGGGCTTTTTTCAACAAGATAATATAATTTTTTCTCCAAACATTTTTTTATTTATTTTTGACGTGATAACGTCTTATAATTCGATGTACTCGACTGCACGGTGCATTAAACGTACAAAAACAGTCTACCTGGATCATATATGCCGAAATCATAAGTAGGTATAATCTTCTGCAACTTACTATATGTTGCAAGGAAAAACTGAAGGAAGACGAGGCATCGGAAGAAAAAAATTATCCTAGTTGCGAAATTTACGTCAATGGATCGGAGTACAAAATATCGGTCATCTTTTGGAATTGGCCCGAAACAGAGACGCTTTTCCAAATATTATAACATTTTTTTATTTTTGTGAGCATATTTGTTAAGCTTTATTGTATTCACTTGATTTTTTATGCATAGAATTTTATAGTTACATTACATTTTATACATGATCGCTTACATTCGGTAACGAATTTCAAATAAACAAGAAGGCTGCACGCACCAAAAAATGCGTCGTTATCTTGCTCATGCGCCGTTACCTTGCTTGAACTGCAAGCGAGAGCGCGGAACGAACGACAAAGAGGCACAATCGGCCACCGCGTTCGGCAACGTTCGACATCTGGCTCTCACCTACTTGAGTGAGCATATCGCACCCTAAATACAAAAGGGTCACAACTCAAAATTTTCCACACTCGAGCTTGACTTGTTTACAGTAGCACAGAAAACAAACTATGTGACATATCAGGCTGAAATTTGCCATGTAAGCTTATAACTGTCCTACCAAAAAACAAAAAATTAATTTTTGCCACATGTCATCCGCGGACCGTTTTATTGATAACGTCTCGTTCATATTTGAGCAGAAGGTACATTTTGAGTTGTGACCCTTTTGTATTTAGGGTGCGATATATATGTATGATATGCGCATATGTATATACATTCACATACTTGTATTTGCATATGCCTTCTTCCTGTGTGCATGGTAATGAACCATTTCTCTGTTGAGAATAGGACGATGATAGGAAAAGTAGGAAATATGAAAGGGAGTGTTTCGAGTGTAATGTGTCTTGAAAAAGTCAAATCGTTGATGGTGCCTCTTAGTGTTGTTGACTTATTGACGTCTGATGCACAATCGAAATTGAACATATCTTTCATGAATTTGATAAATGTTTCGTCATTTTTCACGTTGTGTAAATGTAACTTAACCTATTCCATTGCAATTCCATTTACCTCCTCCTCTATATCCATATAAAATATCTATCAAACAAATAAAATTAAAATTTTCTTTTGAAAAACGCAACCATTCCATCAGTATTTTCTTATGACGTTGTCACGTTAAACTATCGTCAGGAAACCAACTTTACAGAGAACCTCACTTTTAACTTAAACATTTAAAATATTGTTTGTTTCTAAATGTTGAAACAAAACCCGAAGATATTTCACTTTAAAAAATTCTACCAAAATTTGCATCATTGAATAAATTTCAAAACTAATAAATTTTTTCAATGCTATTAAATTTTGTTAACTTTCAAAACTATTAATTTTTTTCAATAATCTGAGCTACTAAATTTTTTCACAGTTGGAAAAACAAGTTTTTTTATTATTAATAAAGAAATAAACTTAAAATCTAAGAGGTGTTTTTAAAAAATACAAAATACAATTTTCTCAAAAATTTATAAGAATATAATATTTTTCCCAAAAACATTATTTTGAAGTATTTTTAGCTTAACAAAGTAAAACTTTTTTTTGGTTTTTAGTTGTTGAAAAAACAAAAGATATTTCATTTTAAAAAATACTACCAAAATTATTAGCATTGAATAAATCAGAATATTAAGTTTTTTTAATAATCCCAGCAATTAAGTTTTCTCAAAACTGACAAAACAAATTGTTTTCCCAAACAAATTTTTGGAATAGTTTTTTTCCTAAAAAATGAAAATACAAAATTTAAATGCGAAACAAAAACCAAAGATATTCCTCTTTAAGAAACTCTACCAAAAAATTGTTCGATTTAAATAAATCTTAAAATTGTTAAATTTTTTCAAAGTGTTTTCAGTTTTTTTTATTATAATTCCCAACGCACATAGGTAGATTTAAGCTATTTAGGCGGCCAAAATTGGATTTCAGAAAGTTGTCACAACTACAAAAAAAAGCATTCCCACAACTTGAAAATAGACCGAGGAACAATAATGTAACCTTCTACGGTCAATCCCATACTTTGCATTAGCTGTAAGTTAATCAAAACATAGCTATTTCTGAAACGCACGTTATCGTTTTTGTTTAGCCGCTGTAAAATCGTATGTTTTAACGTGAATATTTACGGATTTAAGTTACCGAGCTGAGTAATCGTGATGGATTATGATATTTCAGGTGAATATTATCATTTGTTAATGGTGTTTGTGATTTTAATAGTTATAAATGGATAAGTGGTGCCTATTTTATTTAGGGTATAATTTATTTTTGTTTTTTTGTGTTTTTTGGTTTTGAAAACCCGGTTTGGCATACTTCCAAGTCCGTCCAAGTGAAAGTTAGTGTTGAACATGATACCTGGTGCAATTAGCTCGCCACGTGCATAAAAGTGAGCTGCAGATACTTGCAGATAGAGGGCATATAAAGGGTTTGATACACGCTTGTCTAAAGTCAATATAAAAATTATTGCATTTGTTTTGATTTCTAAGCCAATTTTGCTTATCTTAGGTATTGTCAGCTCATCAGGCACTAGACAAGAAACTCGTCAATATCTCTACAATCAAATGCAAGGGCAGAACTTGACATCTTCGGAGGAAAAATTAGATTTCTATTCAGCTGAATATGTGCAAACATTTAAGAAAAGCTTTTCTTATTTTAAAGCACAGCTTAAGGAAAAGTGGACTAAAGCCAGAAGAAAGGAGGACGCTTTTCTAAAAGCTAACCAGGCATGGTTAAATGAAACAATCGAAATTCCAAATAAGTCACATTTTCGCCCTGGCCGTCCATTGAAATCATTCGAAAAGTGTAGTGAGCGAAGTAAACGTAGGAAAACGGAAGAAGTCCGTTCCATGGTAGAAGATACAGTTATTATACATGCTGCGCAATCCACTCTAATAGCAAAAGGGCAGAGGGACACCTCGCAAATTCTGAAAGAAATCGCAGAATCACCATCACGCGCAGCAAAATACAAAAGTGCATACAAAGAATCAACAAGCCCGGGGAGAGGTAATATATTGACACCGCATGCAGCCTTAGCTATGTTTGTAGAAGCAGACTTAACAAGAGAGCAATATGAAATAATTCGTAATACAAACCCTTATCTTTATCCCTGTTACGATCGCTTATTAGAAGCTAAAATAGAATGTTACCAAACGCAAATACGGGTAACTAGTTCTTACGCAGAAACTGACTTGCAAAGCCTCATCGATAAGACAATTTTGCGCTTATCAATGTATTTAGAGGAGGTGCTCCTCACTCTAAGCGAGGACGAAAGAAATTCTCTTACAATAATATTCAAGTGGGGATACGATGGTTCCCAGCAAGCTAAATATAAACAAAAAATTGAGGATACTTCTGGTTCGGATGCCAACATTTTTCTTAGCTCTTTTGTGCCACTACAAATCACCTGCGGAAACGAAAACAGAAAAATAGTTTGGCAAAACCCTTCTCCGTCATCTCCTAGATTCTGTAGACCGATAAGATTTAGGTTTATCAAAGAAAGTATAGACGTCACGAAAGAAGAAATAAATTTTGTTGAATCCTCAGTAAACAACTTAGTTGCTTCTGAAATAGAGCTGCAAGGAAATAAATTTGTTTTCCGGCATATTTTTAAGAAGACGATGATTGATGGTAAGGTTTGCAATGCTGCCACCGATACCAGGTCCACTAGCCAATGTTATTTGTGTAAAGCAACATCGAAAGACTTTAACAATCTAGACAAAAAGAATGAAGTTAGCCTAGATTCCCTTGACTTTGGACTATCCGTTCTGCACGCTAGAGTAAGATTATTCGAAAGTATTTTGCATTTGGCTTACAAATTGCCAGTGAAAAAGTATAGAGCAAAGAGAACAGCTGAGGAAGAACTGTTGGAAAAAACCACAAAAGAAACCATTCAAAAAAGATTTCGGGATGAGTTAGGCTTACTTATAGACATGCCCAAAGCAAATTATGGTAACACCAATGATGGCAATACAAGCCGGCGATTTTTCGAAAACCCAAAATTAGCTGCAGATATCACAGGTGTTGATTATAATTTCATTTACAGGCTTAAAATAATACTGGAAGCCATATCTAGTGGCTATGAAATTGATTCTGCTAAATATGATGAATATGCATTGGATACCGCTAATTGATATATCTTTACGCGTGGCATCCGATGACACCCACAATGCACAAGATACTAGTCCATGGCGCTGCTATAATTGAAAACTCATTATTACCAATAGGACAACTGTCAGAGGAAGCTCAAGAGGCGCGCAACAAGCACTTCCGGATGTATCGAGAAAATTATGCACGGAAGTTTTCTCGTGAAGAGTGCAATCGCGACATATAGTATACCACCGATTGTTGTTAAGCTCGGACCCCTTTTTGAGTAGTATTTCAGTTCATCGCAGAAGAAAGTCGTCAGCCAAAGTCGTTTAGCCCAGACACAATTAAGCTGCTCGTACCCTTTAAATATGTGGACTAAGATGTGACAGAAAACCTTAATTCAGAAGGCGAAAACTGATAAATTAATCAATTTCTGTATGTACATATCTATTGTGCTTTTGGTGTATTTTTAACAAATATATCTGTAAATATTTTTCTATTATATATAAAACAATTTTTTCAAAATCGATTAAGGTAACTTTTATGCAAATACTAGTGAAATATAGGCCCTATTTTTACTTTGGGAAAGGTCAAGATTTGTTGTATAAAGTCAATGTGTAGCCCACAATAAGATACAAACAAGTGATGACAGTTCTTGTCATACTACAAGAAAAGGAGCTTTACTGCTAAGGTATTTTTCAGTGTTACACAGTGTAATACATATACTTTTTTAATTTAACCGATTAGTAAAACAAATTATTATAAATTTCTAGTTATTAAACAGTTTTAAGACGATATATGCAGTTAAATATTTTTGGCCGCCTAAATCTTCAAAATCTACCTATGTGCAACGCTACAAATACACGAAATTTTACAAGAATTTACCACAATGTCCAAAAGCCCTGCACTCAAATTTGGTAGAAGCCTTAAGTGGTGTTAATATTTAGCTACTCTATGAGAGACTAAGCGCTTGAACAATGCACTAAAATGTTAATTTATTATTAATTTATATATTTCTTTTGGCTGATTGTAATTAGTGCAATTGCCGTCTCACTCAGACTTCGAGAAGAAAATCAACGTCTGAGTCATCCGAAGCGGCAATCGAAAAAAGTCGCTGTTTGATATAGGCTTCGGTACGACATATTATTGGCGCTTTTTTCTTGGCAATTGAAATGAAATGAAGCACCATTTATACAAAAATGCCATCCAAAAGTGATCCGCTGGGATGCACCACCTGCAGCGTTGCCAATCGGAAAATACATGAAACACACAACGCCATCGGCCGTTTATGAAAAACAAAAAACTATTACAAAACAAAAGAGTATCACTCCAACTATTTTCTTTAATTAATTGCAAACTTCGAGCGCTCTTAGTGAAAGCCCCTATACATACTTGGGCATATATTTCAATATAATTTAAATTCAGCTGCCTATCTAAATTTGTTTGCTGAATTTTTTAATTGCTTCACAGCTTTTGCATACACATAATAAGTAATCAAAATGTACATACATATGCATGTAAATCAGTGCATGGAGCAGGGGCTCCCAACCTTTTTTGCACTGTGGCATATATTTCTGTGAAACTTTTCGAAAGAAAAATGCAATTTGTAATGGTTATTTCTTTTCGCACAACCGAACCGAACCGAAAATGGTTTTTGTCTAATAAAGTTTCATATTACATCTTTAACCAGTCTGCAAAAGTTAACATTTTGTATAATTTTTAAACCAAAACTTATTAAGACTAAATCTATAAGTCTACAAAAAACTAGTTTCTACTTTTTAATTCACTTTAGGTTATAGCATAAAAAACTTTTAGAGCCCCTTTTTGCCTATTAAAATGCCATGTCGCGATACCTGAAATTCCTTCACCCAACGAAGAAATAGAAAACTCTTAAGAGCTGCGAAGAAAAACTTCAGAAAAAGGTTTGTTTCAGGTTAACTTGGCTGATCAATAATGATCTCACATAGATCAGAGGTGATCTCTTGTGTTTTCTAGTCAGTGAATGGAGGTGAAAGCTTCACAGCCGACTCGTAATGCACTGTTCCACTTAGCTTTTGTAGTTTGCTGATCATTTCATTCATATCGCGAATGTGGAGAGGAAACAAGACAACGTAGGCTCAATCTGCCAAATTCGGGGGCGTGATATAGGAGTTGATCCTAGGGGAACTTAGTATTACGAGTTGGGTATGCTTCACTCTGCACCAATCCAATTCTTATCTTGTGGAATGATATGGGGTGAGATTGCGACTAGTAACATTATAGAAGTTTTTGCAAGATTAGGCAAAAACAACAAAAAATTTCTTTCATAAGTGCCCAGTTTTCAATGTAGATAAATTTTATTAAAATGTTTCAGTCCTTCGTAACTCTTCATATCCAATGTAAGATCAACGCGTAACCAGAGTGCCGGTTTTATTCCATAGGCACCCCAGCAAACCTAGTCAACGAAAATCTTTAAGTCTTCCCCAAATAAGGAATGCTAAATATTTGGTTTTTTTAATAGAGGAAATTGTAAAATACCATTAGAAAAATATTGTCAATACCTAATGCATTCTGTGGGATATAAAACTTCGTACTCGCAGTGATTGACTTCTCAATAAGTCTCTGTGCTTTAGTTACTTAACGCATTGTAGTATGAGGTGGCCCAAAATCAATCACCCTATCGGAGAATTAATAATTTTTGCAAATGGCGTCGCATGTCAATCACATTTGACACTGCACTGACTAGACAGCTGCAGTATAAAAACCGATAAGCAACGGAGGACTTAAGGTCAAAATAAAGATTTTCGTCACTCAAAATATTTTTTTTAATTAGAAAACCTTGTATACAAATATATACATCTACTTGAAAAAGATTTCCATTACTCAAATTTTTTTTTTTTAGTTATTAAAAAAGTCTGTAAAAAAAGATTGGATAATTAATTTTCTGCCACCTTATATAAAACAATTTGAAAATGATTTCCATCACTCGAAATAATTTTTTTTAGTTAGTAAAAATGTCTTTAAAAAATATTGGATAATTAATTTTGTGCCACCTTGTACACAAATACATAAATCTATTTGAAAATTCCCATCACTCAAAATAATGTTTTTATTTAGTAAAAAAGTAATTAAAAAAGAAATTGCATGATTAATTTTGCGCCACCAATTGGAAAAAGATTACTCAAAATAATTTCTTTTATTTATTGAAACATTTATTCAAAAATGAAATTGGATGATTAATTTTGCGCCTCCTTGTATACAAATATATACATATACTTCAAAAAGATTTACTCTTATAAACTGTATTGCAAAAACTCATAACTTTACCAAAGTGTGAGGGGTACATTAATTAAGAGAAAGATCGATGGTGCATCCAGCTCTAATGAATGCACTCGTACACACATGGACGCACCATAAAATTATATACATACCTATATATATATGTGAATAGTTTGTCTTGTTGGCGTACAATAAATGTCAATGACTCTTTAAACACTTCCCAATTGCCTGCCTGTCACCCTGAACTTTAATTAGAGCTTAACAATCAACAAAGCTGACTGGCAGAAGGATAAGTCATTTATGTATGCGGGAGAGCACTTGAATGGCAGGCAAGCAAACTCATAAGCACATTTGTGTGGGAGAGCAAAGTTCGGTACAAGAAAGTTGGTGTAAGCTTCCATACACTTATGCATATTGCGTATTATATATGTATGTATGTGCGAGTATATGTAACTACTAATTGCAGATAAGTTCCAACGTAATGTAGTTATACGAAATGAAGCTTTATTCACCATTGAAAACCATAAATCATGGTAAATATTTCCTCTTCCTTAAAACTGCCACAAAGATAACGAACTTAGCTGCATAAGTGTGTACGTATGTATGTATGTTGTATATGCATAGCAATGAAAACTGTTTGTAGGTTTATGATTTCACAAGGTTGCACTCAAGTTGTTGGTACATAAACCCTGCCATATAAATTTGGAGCTGTGTGGTGCAATGTGCTAGTTTCAGGAACAAAGTCACTAGTACCTGATCACAAATCAGGAACGCAAACGACAAATGCAATCTCATTACAATACTCGTTGAATATAGTTGTGGTTATTTCGACAAAAAGTTTTTAACGACGTTCAGAGTTAAATCATCTCCGAAAGTAAACTGAAGTACTAAGTATGATGGATTGGCAAGATTAGGTGGGTCTGCCAAGATTAAGTGGGTCCATCAGCAACGAAAATTTGTATTTTTGGTTTTTATTTTGCTTTAGGATTTTTCGACCACCGTAGCCGAACGGGTTGGTGTGTATCAATCAGTGTTGCCCAGATTCGAGAAACTGGGCATGAAACACTAAATTATAGTAAAAGTTTAGCGATTGTGACTCGGCAGGCAATGGCAAACCTCCGAGTGTAGTTCTTTACCTCATTGAAAAACCATCTGTCGTTGGTAACTGTAAGTGTATGCTTGTTTTGGTCTGCTGAAGCACTGCAATGAAGGTTCAATCAGAAATTAAGCTGTGTAGATTATGCTGATGGTATTCCTTTTATAACACGCACATGAACTGTTGCCGCTGCAAAACTTACTAAAACTTTTTTAACTAACTTAAAATAAACTTCGCAAAAACCAAGCTTATGAGAATGCAAACAACAAACACATTCCCTCTCGAACTTATTACAAGCGAAAATGTCATCATTATTCAAAATATGGATGAGTTCTCTCATCTCGGTAGCCGAATAACAAAAGATGATGACGCAGTGTCAGATGTGGCATTACGCATTTATAAAGCACGTAGTGCGTTCCGTAAGCTAAACCGATTGTGGTGCTCTCGCATTCTATCACTAAGGACAAAACATAGACTTTTCAGTACCAGCGTAAAATTGGTCTCCTACATAGATCACATATCTGGCTCATCTTTGAGCACATGAACATTCGCCTTCAAACGTTTACCATCAAACGCCTTAGATTTTATATACTACATTTCTTGATCAAGTACAGTCTCCAATGCTGACCTTCTTTCGATCACTGATCATTATTGAAATTAAAACACGAAAATGGGAAGAATAAGTCTATGTTGACAAAATGGCTTTCCAATGCAACCCGCAAGGAGGCCGGGAGCGCTTCCACCGCCACCTGGAACGAAATTATACATATGTATATGTTAGCGGCTAACAGGAATCGTTGGAGAGCCTTATTTCCGCTCCATACTCCGAGTATAAGCGATAATATGCACAAATTTAAATTTTTTTAAGTTCGTCTTAAAAATGTCATATAAAAGTAAATATAATCATGGAATAGGTAGGTAGTTAGGTAGGGTGTCGCAATGGCACACTTAGACTTTTCGTAGATCCATTGTGATACCATTGGATCCTATCCTTACACTTCGGACCCCTTTTAAACCATCCGGAAGCTTTAGTAAAAGAGCAAAGCTTCGTTAGTTTCAGATACGCAGTGTCCGCTACATCAGTTAAAAATGCCATATCAAGAGCGCGCAGCCTCTTTATAGCTAAGCTTTCACACTCACATAGAAGGTGTAGGACTGTTTCCTCTTCTTCTGTGTTAAGACAGTTTCTACACAAATTTTGATATGGGAGTCCGAACCTTCTAGCATGACTGCCTATTAAACAATGACCAGGTAATAATCCTATCATGTTTCTTATAGCTACTCTGTTAAATCTTTACAAGCTTTTTGATCGACCGTTGTTCGGTCATATCTGTCTGTTTTTAGTTCGCATGTTGTGAGGTTTTGCCAACTTGTATTTACCTCGTTGTTGGTTTCCCTATCTATCAGTAGTTTACAAGTGGCTATAGGCATAGTTATCAGCGTCTTACCCGGTTGAAGATCGAGCGTTGCACCGGTTCCAGCAAGTTCACCAGCCTTGCAGTTCCCTACTATATTTCTGTGGCCTGGCACCTAAATTCACTTCATTTGTGGTTAATACTCTCGTTTTTATTACCGTAAATACCCCTTTTATAGCAGTGACTTCCGCCTGAAATACACTGCAATGATCAGGTAGGTGAAATGATTAGCTAACTCCGAGTTTATCGGAGTAAGCCTCTCCACCTACTCTATTGTCTAGTTTTGAGCCATCTGTATAGATATTTATATCATTATCTCTAACAATTAGCTGGTTATCCTATTCTTCTTTGGAAGGAAATACTGTGACGAAGGATTTATTTAAGTTGATATCCTTGGTCTTACAGAAATCCGTTGTAACAGGAATGCAGGGAAATTTTTCTAAAATTTTTAGTTCAGACCCTATTGGATGATTATAATGATCGAAAACTCTGACAACTGTACAGTTTCCATAGATGTAAATTTTTTTTAATGGGCTATAATACTCTTATATAGCTTTTGAATGAAATCGGATTAATTTTAGTAAATTATAGATACATTTTTTTTAAATGATTGTAAAATTTGTCACAAGGAGTGCTATAGAACGGAACTCAAATCGCCGGCTAGTAATAAATCAAACTCAGACATGAAAGACTCTTTAAATACATGGGAAGTTAGAGAGACGCAAAAATTGTTAGTCAGACTATTATTCTCTGGCCTTTGCCTTCAGCAAGAACGGCGAGGGACGTGTTTAAAAA
>JAYXIM010054842.1:0-232368 GCA_037575425.1 Anastrepha fraterculus
ATGGAACATGCGCTCACTGCTAGAGCCAAGTAAACTGTCGCAATTATAAAGGGCCTATGTTTCATCTAGGAACTATGGGAACATATATGTATATACAGCGAGTGACCACAATTGTCTGGCAGCCAAAACCGGATATTTATAGAGTAAGTTTTCCATAGTCTCCTTCTCTGCAAGGCCCCCACAGATTCTGCAATGGGAATTAAATGTTAAATCCAGCTTTTTCGCGTGTATGCCGATCGTTCAATGAGCGGTAAGCATGGCAGGTATGAGTTTGGAAATTGAATGGCTAGTGTGTAGTCCCTGGACTATTTGCGTCCAGCCTCTATTGTACTGAGGCCATAGGATTTTCGAAATACCATACGAAGATCGATGCTTCTCTGAGAAATGAGTTATGCAAATCCCCTTTAACAACAACCCAATAACAAAAACGCGGTAAACTGATAACAAAAAGGGCTTTATTGTTTTTCGAAATATTCCTCTTGAAAATCAATAGACTCCTGCATTCGTTTGAGCCAATTTTCAAAGCTCTTTTACCAATCAGAAGCGGATACCTCCCCAACGAGCTGTTTAAAGGCTTCAACAGCTTTTTCAGGCAAAAACATTGGCCTCGCATTTTATTTTTGATGTTCGGGAAAAAAGAAATCAGTAGCTGCCAAATCAGCGCTGTAAGGCGGATAACCCATTAATTCGATATTTTGAGTGCTCAAAAAGTCACTTTTGTAAGCCGATACGTGAGAGCTCGCATTGTCTTGGTGAAAGAGGATTCCTCTTCGGTGACTGGTTTTCCTTAATTCTCCGTCAACTTCTGGCAAACAAATGGTTGTGTACCACTCAGAATTGACTGTTTAAAGTTTCTCTAGTGGTACAGTTGCAACGTAATTAGATTTTCCGAGAAACCAGGCGACCATTTGCTTCCGCAGAAAAGATGCTTTTTTCACCAACAACTTTTGCTTGGACTAAGCTCGTCTTGGAGCACCCATACTCGCTATTGCTGGTTTGTTTGCGAGTGATTTCTCCAAAGCTTTTGATAAAAGGGAGGATAGACGACCAAGTTTAGCCAGTCGCATAAAAATTGTGAGAGTTAGTTCCCTGCGGCCTCGGTAGTCCAGCGTAAGTGCACTAGCCCGCCATCCCAGAAGTTGTGGGTTCGAATCCCACGTAAAGAACGGTCCTCGCATTTTTCCAAACATACTTACTTTCCTAGTTTAAAAAAAAAACTTCATTCCTCAACCCCAAAAATCTTTTCCTTTCAATCCTTACTCTCGCTCAAAAGTCAGCGCATTAGTTGAATTGTGGTCGCTAAAACAAGCAAAAAAAAACAAAGAAAAAGACACAGTTACGCATTGCATCAGTGCCGTGAGCAAGAGGAAGCGGGTTGTCGCGGAAATAGCGCAAACCCCGAAAAAGCGAAGTCCTTGACCATCTGTGTGATCCTTCTGACAGAAAAATGTGAAACACAGATGGCGCTGCTGTAAACAGTTCAAATGCGTTGTTCCTAAGTAACGACAGGTGAGCTCTCCCACTACTTAGGACGGATAGCGGCAGGCTAAGCACCCACCACCTGCCAGAAAGCAAAAATAGATTAACGAAACCAACGCAAGACTGAGTCTTGTCGAGGCCCTATGCTCCCGAGTGGATTGAACAAGGAAAAAAAATCTTCCCTGGGAACCCAGTAGTAGAATCAGTAATTGCTCAGATGGCAACGCAGTAACATGAGCGAAAGCTGTCTTGATTTTTTTGTTATATCACCAATACAATCTCAGTGTTCTCGTAAACAACCCGCCGCCATGACCCCAATTACGTCAGCCAAACAGCTGATTCGCCCAAAATCGCTAAGAGCCGCTTAATGCTCTGATGTAGGCTACACTTCTGCATTCTGTACATCGTATTTAATACGGTCTCTCATTCAATCTCGTTGCATAAAATCCATTATTTCAGCTTTCATTCTGTTTCGTAGAATATACTCAGAACTTTTCATCACCATTTACAAGCATACACCCACCCACACATACATATCTACATTTGTATGCTGTTTTACAATTCTAAATGCCCAATTCACCAGATGTCAAATTTGACTAAAGACTGTCAATAAAGCAACAAAAAAAGGAGCTACGAATGTCTACAACTCAATAGTCCTTCAGTGCAACAGACACACTTCGGGGATAATCATATTTGCATTTCACATTTTTCCTTTAATGACGGAGCACCACTTTAAAGCCCATTCTAAGCTGTAGTAGCAACAACAAGAAACTAAATACCCGCCTGAGTTGAGTGGCGGCTTTGCGCTTCTTCATTTTTCGATTACAACAAATGACATCCCAAGAGATTCCGCAACAAACTGTTTACCCATCCAAATGGCTGAGGGCGTTGATTGGGCAAAAGTTGCCTTAAGAAAATTCTGGTTTAGTTTCTGCATGAAATTCACACAATTGAAGTTGCAAGTTGCAACCCTTGGCATTGCAGTGCGAAGACGCTACAAAAGGCAGAGCCTGCGACTATTTGCTTTGCTTATCAACGCACGCATTTATTAAGGTGTGCGTGTGTGTGTGTGTTAAGCGCTTGACAGCTGACAGCTGTATATGTTGCATATCACCTCTCCCCCCACTCCTTTGTCTTCCTCTTAGCCACCACCGTTGCTTGTGTGCTTTGCGTTTTGTGTTTGCTTTTGCTTGATGACAGCGGTGCGTTTGTGGCCATTCCTAGTGATTGTTCACTTGGCTGTTGCTGTTGCTGTTGTGCTTCCATGTAGTTATAATTGCCTGCGTTGTTGTTTTTGTTGTCGGAACCGTTGTTTTGTTTGATGATCCAAGTGTCAACTGTGTCAACAGTTGACAATCATCGATGTGGCATTCGAGACATTTTGATAAGCAAATAAAGGTATTAAGCAATTCTTTATCTGGCTGAAGCTGAAGCTGAAGGGATTACAGCGCCCGTGGCGGTTTTAGGAATGCAAGTATTTATTTGAATTTTTGTCTATATGTTGCATGCTCATATGCAACTTTATGCGCACTTTTGTATGCAAATAACATTAGATGCATTTCTATTAGCGGAGTTGCCTTCAATTTTCGTTTTCCGTGATATGCCAAATTTGTAGTCCATTTTTTTACTTGCCATCCAGCAGAATTTCTATAGAGAAAGCGGCTTGCTCCATAAAATAGGCTTTCAGCAGTACCCACGGGCATGACAAGGTGGATAGGCAGAAGATTTGGTGAAGTAGTCTAAGTCAGATGAGAAATGGAAGCTTTAAGTTAAAGTTACACTGATGTAAGCATGCAAATGATCCCTACTGCACCTTTTGTATAGAAAATGTTGTTGAAGACCGCGAGTCAGGCATTAAAGTGAGAAAGCCATTAAAACTAGAAAACCTAGTTGATATTATGTATGAATCAGTAGAAATCGCACACTTTTGGACTTCGCTTTGCGTCACCTCTACAAAAACCACCAAAACTAAAATCAACCTGCTCAGCTTTTAGGGAGTTAGGGGTAGAGAGGTCCGAAAAAAATGATGATTTTCAATAATTTTTTTGCTAGTCAGTGGCTTTATTTTACAAAAACAAAAAAATAGCATTAATACACATTCTTCGACTTAACTTTAGACAAATTAAAAAAAAAAAAATTATTAATTTTAAAAATGATCGCTGTTTGTGTGGAGCCCGTTTATCCAGAAGTCCCTTGGGTTGATCGTCAGAAGTCCTTGGAGATTCATCTAAAATCAATCGGACAGGAGAAATTAGTTTTATTAATAGATAGTCTTGTGGCTGATCAAGCTTTTTTTGTTCCAAATTAACAACATGGCGGTCTCACGAAGTATTTTTCAGATTTTCGAGAAAAAAATCGAAAATTAATTTTAAAAAAATGTCGAAATTTTTGAAAAAATCAAAATCCTTCAATCAGGCACGAGTTTTTTTTTGTTTTTCAAAAGCAGTATAAATTTTATTGAAATCTGCCAAGCGGTTTTTAAGTTACAGCAATCACCCCCAGTGATCAAAAACATAGTTTTGAGAAAAACGCATTTAAAGTTTTACTATCTGCTCCGGAGCGCCCGAGCGCCCTTTGTTATTTGTTAAATAACTCGAAAAGTATTTGTCGGATTCACTTCAAGTTCTTACACAATATTTTTAAGATATTACACTTCAACAAAATGCAAAAAAAAAGTAAATTTTTGGAAAATTCTGACTACTCCTAACTCCTTAAACCGAAGTCACCGGAGCACTCCTACCAGGACTCGTCTTCTCACTTTAGCTCATCTCAAATATTGGTGCTTGGTTGACTCACGTGGTATATTTGACCAAGCTTGGAAGTTGTGAGCTGTATCGAATGGTTGAGTCACTGTCAATGACAGAAGCGGATGTTTTGGTGTTTTATCGTTGTAACGCACCATCTGCTTCTGTCCTGCGCTCGCTGGTGCCAATCTCCGACAGGTCCTGCAGCACTTGGTCCTTCCAACGGAAATGCGGGCTTCTTCTTCCTCGTCTTCCTTCTAGTGGTACCTTGTTGTAAATTCACGTAGCCGCTGTAGTTTTACACGCTTGACAATGCCCATGAACCTGTATATCTCATACTGCTCACTGTTCCACCGTACACGGTACTTCTTACTAACGCAGACTCGACCAAAGATCTTACGGAGTAGTTTTTTCTCGAAGGCTATTAAAACTTTTTCATCCATTAATGAATCTGCTTAGTTTAGTAGGGCGGGAAAGATGAGTTTGTGTAGAGTGTCAGTTTGGTCCATCGAGCGAGAGCTCTACTTATCAACTTCCTCCTGAGCCCAGAGAAACACCCGTTAGAAAAAGTTATTCTCCGTTTGATCTCCAGACTTACTTCATTATTGTTGTTCATGCTGGTCCCTAGGTAGAGAAAGTCCTTCACAACATCAAATTGTTAGTTATCAACACTGACATACATATGTATAAGACTCTAAGACTCATTGTCTGTTAACAACAGGTACTTTATTTGCCCTTATTCACCGCAAAACCCACATTGGTTGCCTCTCTCTTTGATTTGGGGTATGCCGAGTTTTCTACATTCATGTTCCCATTTAGTTACCTGTCGAGAACTACCATTGTAATTAGAGCTCTGACAAGAGGGTAGATAGTCATGAAGGAAAGGAGAAAAGTATCAGAGAAAAGATAGAAAAGAAAAGAGACAGAGACAAAGGTAGTAAGTCCTGTGAGAATTTTACAGATCTTTCAGATCTTTTTAAATATCTTTCAGTTTTAAAGAACGAATATTACTCATTCTTACGACATCGGAACCCAAAACTCGTAGCCTTGCTCTAGCAAAGGCAGGACAGGCAATGAGAAAGTGCTCAGTGCTATCCACCTCCTCCAAGCAAGACAGGCACATCGGGTCGTCAATGATTCCAATAGCGGTCATGTGCCGACCCCATGGGCTGTATCCTGTAATACCGACCATCAACCGAACGTCTTTCCTTCCAAGTTTTAGTAGAAAGTTTAACAGTTTTCTGTTCGGACTTGTCACAAAACACTTTGTAGTTCTGCAGCGTTCTAGACTGGATCATCGCTCTTTATGTAAATTGCATACATAATCGCTGATCCAATTTACGATTCCTACGGAACTGATTCCGATTATTGGCTCTGGCCCTTGTGGGGGAACCGCTGATGCACGGTTGGCCAATTCAGGGTTGGCCAATTTCGTTTCCTTGAACACCGGAGTGTACTGGAACCCAGTAGTAGGTGATGGACTAGTAATCTAATTGATATATCAATTCCAACCTGACAAAGGGCCGGGCGTATTTTCTCTGGGAGGTATTATTCCACACACCTTCAATGTCTAGGAAGGAAGAAGTAATACATTCTTTCTCAATACTACACACAAGTGAGTACAGGGCAGTATCGGTTGATCTACCCTCAGTGGAAGCATGCTGAGCTGACGATAAGTAACCTTTTATGGAAGATCGATCAAACGTTACAGAGTTTTTAGAAGGAACGATGACAAGCCGATTGAGCTATGGTGCTTCGGAAAAGCACGCGAAATCTTCCTGTATTGGGGAAAAACCACATTGGTTTCTTTCCATTTAACAGGGATATAGGACCGTGTGATCACAGTCGTCAGATCAAGCATTCGTTGAAGCTCTACTCGAGCGATGCCATCGTCACCAGGTGATTTATACATAGAGGTCTGAAACGATTTCCTTAAATTTACTATTATAATGTTCTTGATTGTACTCTTCGTTAGGATTTAACGCTGGCAGATCCAGTAACAATGCCTGAGCGACCAGGAAAGTGAGGGTCTAATAGGAGATCCAGAGATTCTCTACTATACGTGATGCACGAAGAGGCAGGGTTTTCGATACGTCAATTCAGTACAATTTCAACCATAGATCGCTTTGCACCGAAACAACGCGCTGAAATAGTGACGCTATACATCGAAAATAGTCGTTCTATTGTTCTAACTCAACGCGCATATCGCAAAAAGTATCGCGGCAAACAGGCACCTCCTTCGTTTGGTGTCGAATTTTTTATCTATTTTGTTAGTTCAAATAGAAGAGAATTTAATACTTAAGGGAATAAGCTATGATTCATTTCAAAAGGTTCATTAGTTTTTTTTTCATTCATGTACGCCAATCATAAAAATGAAAAGTCGAGAAAAGAAGATAAAGTTTGTACTATTGCTGTCCGGTCACAGCGTAAATACCTAACGCTCGTCTACCTTTGGCTTGGGATCTACGGAAATATTGAGAATTAGGCTCTGTAACTTTGTGTGAATATTCTGAAATATATTAGGAATCGCTTAAAACGAAAAAAATTGATTTTTTTGACCTTATAAACCAGGCTCCCCCTTGAAACAAAGAATATTGCCGACAGACGACACAGGCCGACAAAATTTAACCAACATTCAGACCCAGAAACCAGACTATATATTTCCGAAGGTTTATGATGCGCTGAATCCAAATCTGGCCTCAGAATTGCTCTATCAGCTCTGGTTTTCGAGATATCCTAACCTAAAAGTGCAAAAAACCCCATAATAATAATAAACCTTCGGAAATATATAGTCTGGTTTCTGGGTCTGAATGTTGGTTAAATTTTGTCGGCCTAGTTCCATTAAACACGAAAGATACGATTGTCGCAAAAACTCAAACTAATAAATTAATTTTAGTTATCAATCCGAATTTTGCATGGACAGAGAAGCAGATATTAGTTTAAATTATTTCGGATACTTTTCCTTGTAGACTAGTGCCATTAACGTCGCTTGGAATACGGCCAAACAGTCGCTTGAATGGTTGACACTGAACCTAATTTTTGGAAGCAATTTTAAGGACTGACGGGGCACATTTTAACCTATCTGGCAGCGTGAATAAATAAAATTGCCGCATTTGGGGCAAACGCAAATGCGTGAGAAAGGTTTAGACGATTACTGGTTTCAACAAGGTGGTGCGCCATGCCACACTGCGAATGCAACAATTGAATTTCTGCAACGAAAATTCCCGGGACTAGTGTCAAAAAGGGACGATATCGAATGGCCCCCCAGATCCGCTGACTTAACACCCCCGGACTTCTTTTTGTGGGGTTATCTGAAAAGTAAGGCAAACATTCGTGCCGAAATCGATGCTATAAACCCCGAAATGCTTGACAAGGTGATGGCAAACGCAGAAAAAAGATCGCAGTTTGTGATTGCTATAAAAGGTGGCCACTTGACTGATATTGTATTCAAAAAATACTTCAATGTAATAAACCAAACCAAATAAAAATACCTCGCTTTTTTTCAAAAATACCTAAAATCAGTTTTTTTTCAAATTTATTCAATGTTTTCATACCGACATAAGAGATGGCGCACCCTGCTGTTTTTTTGTTTGTTTGTCTGTTTTTAATTAAGCTAATGAATCAAAGGTCCTTCGGAAAGAAGGAAATCTTCTCTGCTTTGTGAATAAAAACCACGTTGGTTCCTTTCCACTTGTGAGGGATATATGACATGGTTAAGGGGCAGGGCACTCTAAGTGCTTTGTTGTAGCTACTCGTGAGCTTTTCCACTACTTGATTGAGACTGCTGCTTATATCTAAACTTTGCATAGACGCCTCTTCAAGTGGTTTCATAGAGGTAGTTCTATACAACATCCAATTTTTTTTCTTTTTTTTCTTGTTCACTCATCTCGCGAGCATAGGGCTTCGACAAGACTCAGTCTTGCGTTGATTTCGTTAATCTATTTTGATTTCTGACAGGGTAGGTGATTAGCCTACACCGCTACCAGTCCTAAGTAGTGGGAATGCCCACCTGGCGTTGCTTAGGAACAATGCCTTCTTACTGCTTGGAGCACCATCTATGTTTCATATATTTGTGGCAGAAGGATCGTACAGATGGTTGAGGACTTCGCTAAATTTCGTGTGTCGGCGCTATTACCGCGATCGTCCGCTTTCACTTTTCAACAACCACAATGTAAATAATGCTCAGACTATTGTGTGGGAATAAGGATGAAAAGGATAAGTTTTTGGGGTTGAAAAATGGAATTGGAAGATTTTTTTTTTCTTTTTTTTTTAATTTTTTTATTAGAAACAGGGAGAGTAGGTAAATTTGGAAGAGTGCGAGGAACGTGCTTTACATGGGATTCGAACCCACAACATCTGGGATGGCAGGCTAGTGCACTTACACTAGTCCACCGAGGCCGCATATTTATCCAATTAGCCTTCTTCGAAATATCGGAGCTGGTAGAGAGTCTAAATGATAAAACTAAATTTACCTATGTTCTGCCAAAGAGTTATCTTTGCGAACTCTCCAGCAATCTATTGAGGTGGATATAACACATGAGGCCAATATGATATCTAAAACCTCTTTCCTTTCACTAGTGGCAAAAGTGGGTTCCTTACCTTTGTTGCAAATTAGTAGTCTAGTACTCACAAGGAGTGATGAGCGTTAGCATTGCATCCCACAATCAGCCCTACTTTAAGTCTATAAGCTTCTTGTAACGTTTGCTTCAAAATTTGTCGTGGTAATTCAACATGGTACTTAATATCCACTGAGTCATGTGTTTATTACATTCAGAATAACCAAAACACAACAACACTCTACAGCTATACCCATGCGATGAAAAACCCATCATTGTTCCCAATTTAATTACCCCATAACAAATTCAGCTCCATGAATGGGAATGCGTCAGCGAAGATCGCCAATCATTATGGAACGCACCAGATCTGGAACCACAGAAAAATCATCAGCTAACAAGCGCCAAAGTGGACTGCATACAAAAGTATTATATTTTCATAACAAGCAGCGATAATAAAAAGGCAGGATGTAAATAATTATGTGAAAATTATATTGAGCTGCGCTGAGTTTATTTAGCAACCGAACAAAATAACAAATTCCAAATGTTTACTTCCAAATGCGATCGTAAAAAGGCAATGTTTTGCCAATGAAAACATAACTGTATTAATACAGAAGAGTTTTCCAAATATCCGGCCAAATGAGAGCCAAACTCGCCCACACTACCCACACTTGCATATCAGCTGCTTTGGAGGGGGCAACAAGTCTACGCTGGTTTCCCAAACAGGCGCCAATAAATGCGAGCATCAACAAATTATCAATCATAAAAGATATTTTAACAAGTGAAAAAAATTGAGTACTAAAATGAAGCAAGCGAATGGTATTTTAAGAAGATTTTTTGTTTCCTTTTGGGTTTATAAATAAACAAAGCAAAGTAGCGGGAGTCATTAAATGAGGAACGAAATTGTAAAGTATTTTCGAAAGAATTCCAAAACACTAATTTGAATATCGAACAGCCGCGCATTTAATTTGTAATTCAACCGCCCTTTTCGGCTGCTGCGCTTCGCTTTTATGACCTTTGAGTCAAAGAGCATTCGGGAGTGAGGTAAACTTTATAAAATTCGCGCAAGAAAAGTTGGGGTGAAATATGTGCAAGAGCATAAAAAATGCGCAAAAGAATTCAAGCACGAAGCAAAAAGTGATGAATAAATAAAACACTAACTGCGAGTGCACCACAGTTGGCGTACAATCAAAAGGATCATCAGGATAAAACTTTGCGAATTGAATTCGCCACACGACTACCCACACGCGGCTTGCCAAAAATAGCAAAAATAACGCAGCAAAGCAACAAAAACAAAATGAAAAACAAAAAAAAAAGAAAAAACATGGCAAAACCCAAACAATGGGGGTAGTGAAACAGAAGGCGGCAGAAAAACGAATAGACTCAGTGGGAGAAAGGAGGCCGGGAAACAAAGCGGACGGCATATGGGCATGAGGACATTCAGCGGGATATCGACAGGGCTAATAAAGATGTGCACAAAAGCTGAAACGCATGAACATCATAAGCGCACATACATGTAAACATATATACACACACACTCATACACACTCATACACACACATACACTCATACACACCCATTTCCATGTATAAGCTTTGATTGCAGATAACAGCATTCGGTGTCTAACATCTTAAGTTTGTGTTCTTGCGAATTTGTTTTTTTAACTCAATACATCTGCCATCACCTCCTCACTCCCACCCATTAAACCAATACCCACGCATGTGGTCGTCATCGGGTGTAGAGATTGAGTCCTTACTAACGACATTTTTCACTGCCTGAGTGGGTGTGTAGGCTGTGACGCGCAGATTTTTGTCTCACATCGAACGCACCACACCATATCATCAGAGTCAATTGTCTGGAAAAATAGGAAGATAAATTATCGAAAATGCATCCACATACGCACTCACACACTTACATATATACACCATTCCATATCCATACACATAAATTGAAAGTAAATTTAGCTATAAAGCAGGCCAACTTTATTATCGGCCGTAATGACTGCCATCCAATTTTGAGGCACCAGGCATGCAAATGCTCATGAGCTGCTTTCACGGAAGTGCTTTACATTTCCTCTTGGGGGTGCAATTCGTATTACAAGAAGAAAGTGTACTCTATACAGGCATAGCCTTGTTTGGGCCTAAATGACTTTACTACATTACTTTGCCGCTGTCCAAGGAGTGGCTATACTTTCACCTCCTACACACGCGGTCTATCTCAAATTTACTGAATTTGCTACCAAATAGCAACTAAGTAGAATATTTAAAAAAATATGCGCAACTTATTCCAAAAAGATGTGACAGTCTATTTTGTAGGCCCTCGAAACATAGCCAATGTTCTATATTTTCTGATTTTCTTTGGTACTTCATCACTTAAGAGCTTTTATTAAGTTTAGTAAGGCGAAACCGTTGATTTTACTTTTCCTCCTTCTCTACTTGGTATTTCAAAGTCAAAGCATGTGAGACGATCGGTTGAACGATCAAAAATACATACGGAAATCAAGTCTTCTCCTCGTCCTAATAAATTTCTTAACTAAGTATATCTCACTCTCAGTTTTGAAGATGGAACTGGACATGGAACTAACTCTGCAACCGCAGTATATTTCGAAAACCTCGACCTCCCCAGGATTGCCGAAATAATGTTACAAACTGACAAGACGGAAACAGCAAACTTTATTTTTGCACTCCCAAGGACGTAATGTAAAATATAGGTTAAAGTACTGGCAGGGTATTGTTTTACTCCATATTATATATATACGTACACCCTTTTTGGGTGTTTGGCCGAGCCCCTCATCGAGCAAGCGAGTGTCGACTATTGAATTACAGAAAGTCACCCCTGAACAAATTTTGAAAACGAATTTAATAAATTTGAAAATTTTCAATCTTGAATATATTAAACTATCATTTTTTTGAGTGAAATATTTTTTCACTACTTTTTAGCATTTCTTTTTAACATTTCAGGATAAAATATACTTAAAATTTTTTTTTTTTGTAATTTATTTTATTTATTTCTTCGGATCATTTTAACATTTTCTGAGTTGTTAGTTTTAATTTTTTTGGACAAAATTAATTTCAGAATTTATTTTTGTTTCAATTTAATATCTTAGAGATTTATTCGCTGTTAATAATTTGGAATAGAGTGAGCTCGTAAGAAGTAAATTGACAAAAAAAAATATTTTCAGAGATTTTTTAACTTTTTAAGCTGAAATATGCTTCAAAAATTTTTTTTCAGAACGCTTTACAATTTTTATATCTGTTTGTTTTTGTTTAATTTTTGGAAGAAATTTTGGAAAATTATCTACTATTCCTCGACGAGGGTGCAGTAGCCTGCAGTACCTTTACCCTCAAGAACTGCCGCAGACGACTGACTGGTGTTATTTTAAAGCTTAGATGCTCCTTCATTTTCAACGCTCGAAGTTCTGCAGCGCATTACCCACTACAAAAAATCATTTCAGGAACTATTGTCGCACACCCTTTATATATCTTAATATAAAGGGTGGTTAAATTCTAAGAGCCGATGAAAGATACGCAATCGAGCAACGCGTTAAAGTTATTCAGGCTCATTATGAAAACGGGCGTTCAAATCGAAATGCATATCGCGCACTTCATCTTCAGTGATGAGGCACATTTTCACCTCAGTGAATTCGTCAATAAGCAGAATTGCCGCATTTGGGCGAATGATAATCCAAGAGTGATTGGCTGTGAGTGAGAGTGACTGTTTGGTGCGGTTTAAGGGCCGGCGGCATCATTGGGCCGTATTTTTTTCAAAATGAGGCCGGTCAGGCAGTGTTCGCTATCGTGAGATGGCGAATTCCGAATGGTAGTCACGCTCCAATGGACCCGGCAATGGCGGCCTTTATATATCTACTATCTTTCTTTTTTGGGTGGTTTTGAATGAAACTATCGTGAGTTAATCTGTCAAGAGCACTTTTTTTTGAAGAGATTGACAGAAAATAAAGCTTATGGGTGTCCAGTGGACACTGCCCACTCGTCGGGAAAAAAAATTTGTGATTGTAAATTTTGATATAATTTTTAAAATTTTATTTCAACTAAATTTCAGTAAAAATATAGTTCATTCTTTAACAGAAGCCGTATGAACTAAGGTTCCAAGCTTTGCAAAAAATTCAAAACAATTCATAAAATTTCCATCAACATTTTCAACTTTTCAACGAGAGTTTTTATGAAACTTTAAAGTTTGAAATACTTTAAAGGCAACGCTGATTTTTAAGAATTTTTTTTATTGATTGCCCAGAGCATTTTATTCCATATAAAGCACAGTTTTTATATTGTATGAAGAAAAAGTTCAACACCGTAAGCAAAAAAAAAATCCCTAAGCAATGGGATCTTTAGCACATTTCAAAATTTCATTTGGTCATTACTAGAATTGCAGTGTCTATAAAACTGCATACCCAAAAGTTGTATAAAAATGCTGTGAAGGAAAAAGCGAAAGTCTTGATGAAAATTTCATGAATTTTGCGCATAGTCGGGAACTTGGATTCACACAGATTTTCTTAAAAAATTGTTTTATTTGTTTTTCTTGAAATGCTTTACGTAACAAAAACCCAAAATTCGAAATGTCTACTGCGTGAAGAGACTTTGGCTATGCAAAGTTAACTTTCAAGCTTTAAGCGCCAGTGACAAGAGGATTCTGTGTGCGAATAGAAATAAAAAGTAAATCAATGTTCGTTGAATATAAAAAGACAAAAATGTGTGCACATTAAATGGCGCTGACTTTTCTAAACAAAAGCGCTTTTTCCCGTTTATCTCGGTGCCACAATCTGATACTTTACCAGTTTCAGTAACAACGCCACCATCAAAACCGCCAAGCTCCAAGTGAAATGTGCACGCAATAAAAATTTCTATATTGTAGTAAAAAGTATTAACTGCGATGGTATCCACCAAACAAAGTGGCATTTTACCGCTGGGAAATGGGCGGGTTGGGTGACACAGGCTGAGGCGGCGGGATGTGGCAAACGAGCAACCCAGCAGCTACCTTGCAACGACGTCGGGTGCTCAGCAGTAAAAATATTCACTTTGTGAATTGCTAAAATTGCCACCAAAGCAATTGCGGAGAGGAAAAATCCATTTCAGGTTATCCGCGAATTTCAATCAGTCCGCCGAGACGGACTAGAAGAGAAGAGGCGAGACGAGACTGAGGAGCAGCAGTTAGCTAACAGTTGGTGGAAAGCTGACAGTAAATGCTACAGCCACCGCGCGATGGTGCGATTGTGGCAACAAATAAAAAGCGACAGTGAAATAAATAAACAAAGAGACTACGTGATGCGCGCGCGGCTGAAAGATGAAGATGCGCCAGAGCGAGAAGAAGCGGCGGGAACGGCAGCGATAACATAAAAAAATGTGTGACGACGATGCGGAGACAATTTTCACAAGATGACAACGACGACAAGCGCAGTGTGGGGCGGAGAAGGAGGAGAAGGAGGAGGAGGAAGAAGTGGATGAGGAGAAGGAGGGAAGAATAGAAGTAGTGGTGACGTGACTTTCCTTGCCGCTTGCAACAAATTTAAATACTGAAAAATATGTACTAAAGGTGAATGTTGAAAGAAAATCCACTTAAGACGACAAGTAAAGTAGTGCAATGCAGCGAGCCGAGTAGAAGGGGTAAATCGCTGGTACATACATACGCACACACATACATATACACACATACATATACATATATGTATATATGTATCAAATATATCAGCTTGATGAGGCATTTCTGCCGTGCACCAACAAAGTGGCAAGAAAATCGCATCGTTTAAACAAATCTTCAGCTAAATTGCTGCCACTTATGTACCTTTGCTGTCTGTCTGTATGTCCGTCTGATTGCTGCACGGTGCGTGAATGTGATCGCATCACTAAACTTCTGAATTGAGCGAAGGAGTTATTTCTGTCGCTGGCAATCGTATCAGCAACATATCCAAGCGATAAATCTTGCATCAGTTAAGCACAGCCACAATCACGGCAACACTTTTGTGCATGTATGTGTGTATGTGTGTGTATGCACATATAGTTGTGATTTATTACTTCTGCCACAGATTTCCCCTTATGCCTTCAAGTTTCCCATGCTTGCAGCCAGCGAAGCTGTTCCACTTAGAAAAGCAAGCAGCTGAGGAAAATCGAAACGAAAAAAAAAACTTATTGCCTCACTACAAAGCTGTCTTTATTTCCATTTTGCATCTGCAACTCCACCAACATCTGCATCTGAATCTACATACAGCCCCGTTAGACTTTGTTATGGTGGCGCCACTCTCGCTTTATTGCTAGCAAAATAAATAAGCGAATTTGCCTCGTATGGAAATAGTTTTAAACAGCAATTTTTCTTTTGTTTTTGCATTTCAATTTATTTATTCTTTACATCATTGGCGCTACTACTCATTATTTATTATTTTTTCGATACTCTTGATTTTGTAAAATAGCAGAATGAATGAAGCAACAACATTTTTATGACGACGACGTCGATTAACGCATCTGATTATGGGGCCACGTTTATGGTTAGTCTGAGGCTTCATGGCATTTTTACGGTCTATAAAATGTGTGCAAGTATAAATATGTAAACATATCGCGTCTATGTATGCGTGTGTGTGTGTACACCCACTCGTATGCACAGTTAAATGCGTTGAATGGCCGTAGAAGTTGATTTTGTTGATGAATTACATTCCCATAGCACTGAAATGGCCAACAGATGCTAAACAAATTGGAAAATATTTTCATAATGGGGATTGTGTAAAAAATTATTTTGCTTGTAGCGGTTTGAATCTAAGTATTTCATTAGAAGCTGCTCGGTGGAAGTTTGTCTCATGTGTCCGCCATTTTTCTTGTGTCGGTTAGGTTAGGTTGGGCTTGGTTGATCCAGTGGATCGCACATAGACCAGAAATTTATCCGTAGGGATGCCAAGTGCTTGTATGGAGAGTTTTGGTTCTTCTGTGACTTTACCAGGAATTTTTTTATGTCAAACTGTACAAAAATGGCGCGGCCTACTCAATTTACTTTTTCAAGCTTTAAGCAGCTTTTTGAAAAGTGCGGTAATAGCACCCAAAAAAGTGCGCACTCTTTTTGACGGGATGGGCACTTTTTGACACAAAAATAAAAGGTGGCTCAAAATTAATCACCCTCAAAAATTTATTAATTTTTAAAATTGAAAAAAAAAATTACAAAAAATAAATTTTTTTAATTTAAAATTTTTGCAAATGGCGTCGCGTCACATTCATATTTGACATTTGTGAATTAGACAGCTACAAAATACAAACGCTCCGGCTCTTAAAGTATTCGATGCGGTACCAGCTCGTGATAGCAGAGGAAGAGGAAAGCCTCCTCTGCATTGGATAGAATACGAGAAAGAAATGACTGGCTACTTTTTTATACGGCCTGATCAAGGATCACAACCCGTTACCGGATTTGGGCCAAGTGCAACAAGTCTCGCTATTCGTCTCTGCTTTAGGTTAGGTTGAAGCGGTGGTCCTGTGGAACCCACTCAGGCTTATAGCCAATTGTGATGCCAGGTGGAGAGCTGGCCCATATCTCTCCTAAAACCAGTGTGTGCTTTTCAAAAATTGTAGAATATCCCTGATTTCTGCAGAACTAAGGTCTTCGAATTTATTGAAATATCTCTCTAGTATAGAAAAACTACGTCTGGATAGAGCAGGACAGTGGCACAGAAGGTGCGAGATTGTCTCTTCCTCTACCTCATCAACACAATTTCTATAGAAGTAATGCACTTGCACACCCATCCTTTGGTCGGTAGATATCATTTCCAGATATCGCATCACACTGTACCAGTATCGCGGCTTTCATCATTGCCTTCAGTTCAGCTTGAAAGACACTACTGTAATCCGGGAGCTGAAATCTGAAGGATATCCTCAGATGTTCGAAGTATAGGCCTTCGCTCACCCTGCCCTAGAGCTGTGTATACATAAAGTAAAAAAAAAAAATCAATTAAATTTATTATAAAATAAAATTGATTAGTATTTCCTCCCTAAAAGTAAAAAGAAACCTAATCAAATTTACTGTTTTTCATTAAAAAAAATTCAATGACTTACATCGTCCCACTCTTCCCTTGAAGGTAAGAGCGTCGTGAACGTTGTAATGGCAAGTGTAGGCGGGAGTTCGAAGTCCACCAGTTCGGAAAGCTCCAAAGTGCCAGCCAAGATTTTGGTTAATTCGTGGTTAATTCGGCGATTGTAGTTATGGCCAAGACGAAGAGCAAAGAAAACTTTCCGAAGTTTCTTTCTCTCGAATACTCTAAGACCAATTCTAGTTGTTTCTCTTTCGATAGTGTAAAATGCTGCGGGAACATCTTGCTTGCAGTTCCCTACCAATGTCATCTGCATATGCAAGGAGTTGGACACTTTTGGTAAAAATAGTGACATTTCGATGAACACCGGCTTACTTTTACTTAATGACTTGATAAAATGACTGGTGCGTTTTTTAAATTCGGCCAAAATTGTTATTGCGCCAATTAAGAAAAATATACAAACAGACAAGCAATGGAGCGCGTAAAAATCAAAATAAAGATTTCTATTTCTGAAAATCTTTTTATTTAATTTAATAAAAAATGTATTCGTAAACAAAATCAGGTGATTATTTTTGCGCCACTTGTTGTATAAAAAACACGCAGACCTTGATTTTTCCTTTTGCAGAGACGCGTCGGCTCCTATTGAGGAGTGCATTGAATCAATCTTGAGTTTTTGTTTGGGGTCGCTTATTTTTTTGTATATACTCGAACTCAATGGCCCTTCGGGTAACTATGAAATTAACTTCCTCAGGTAACTATTTATTATTTCAGTACACCACTGAGTGCCATGATGCCGCTTCGACAATTAATTTGAACCAGTTCCGTCATACAGGCCCATGCCGTACGAAAGTTATACAACCCAAAATAACTAACAAAGCAAATCGGGAAGCAATCAGAAATTGACGTATACTACTTTCGCTAAGTTTTCTAACAAAAAAACTACCTAGAATCTGGAAAAGATTTTCGTTAAATCCGCTTGACACTCAATGTATGATGATATTAAGGACAACCACCGAAATGACGTCGGGTATATTGAGACCAGCTGCACGTAATTTTATAGGAAACTTTTTCTTTATTTAAACTATGACCGGTCATGTCTCAATTGAGCTCTCAAAATGTCAATAAAACAAAAAGTTGAAGTCAATAAGTTCTTTTTTCTATTATGCAGCATCCAGTAAATACATAAATGAGAAACTAACAACTTTGAGGTAAAGGATAGCGTCCTTATTGGAAATAATTCGTCACTTGATTGTTTGGCGTTACTGACAAAAAAACAAGGCAGGATAAAGGAAAATATTTTGGGAAGGAATAAAGACGGCACTTACTGACTGACGTCTAGAGCATACTTAGATTATGGAGAGTAGGTGAAGACACCAATCACCAATCATTGACGGTGGGGCTGGTGTTCTATTATACGATTACAACGAGGGGCAAAGAACAAACAAGGCCGCGGAAGCCAACGGACTGCCAGCTAAATTAATCAAACATAGCGGCGGGAAGCTGGTAAGGTGCATGAATCATCAGAAATTTAAGTGTGCTCTGTCCTATCCGAAAGAACGTTCATCCTGCCATCTACGCTGCCTATCGCGGAATAAGTCTTCTAAATAAATATCGCATGCAAGGTTCTATAGAGCTTATTGTGTGAAGGGCTGAAGCCCATCATCAGACAACATATTGGACGTTATCATTGTGGATACAGATGTGGAAAATTAATAATTGAATGAAATTACCCATGAAAAGAGAATCAACTCACAACATTTTTTCGGCGATTTAAAAGGCGCTTTCGACAGCAGGAAAAGTAGTTACCTACGTGCCGTGATGTCTGAATTTTGGTATCCCAACGAAGCTATTAAAAATAAATAAATAATTTACGCGTACACTTCTGTTAGGTGTTTGGCCGAGCTCCTCGTCCTATTTGTGGCGTATGTTTTGATGTTGTTCCACAAATGGAGGAACCGACAGTTTCAAGCCGACACCGAAAGGCAGATATTTTTTATGAGGAGCTTTTTCATGACAGAAATACACTCGAAGGTTTGCCATTGCCTGCCGCTATTAGGAAAACTGTTTCTATAATTTTAATATTTAATGCTCGAAAAATCGAATCTACGCACTCCCGAATGGTAGTCACGTACCAACCCATTCGACTACGGCGGCCACAAAGTTATTACGGCTGTCCCATGCTAGCACCTCGATTAAAATTGGGAAGGGCCAGTTGATACTGCTATTAGTCAAAATGAAAAAAAAGGATGGGTCTACGGGTATTCAACAGCCGCTTGCGGTAGCCATTCATTCTTTATTCATCGCTGGAAAGTACGGGAGGTGGCAGTGGTAGCCGACAAAGAGTTACTCCGCTTTAGCCAAAATATGGGCTCAATCTTGTTTTCGATGAAGTGTGAATTGCAATAGATCTGTAAGAAAACAAAAAGCAAAAGTTGTGGAGCAACTGAGCTTGCACTTGAGCTAATGAAATCAGTACTCCCCGTCTGGTAAAACGATGTACAAACAACAAACCTGAGTTGAAGTTAAGTTTGAATAGAATTTTTGAAACTAAAATGGTTCCAAGTATTTCTTCTTTAATTACAAAATCGTTGATAATTTTAAAAATGTGTAGCTTAAATAATTAGAAAAAAGTAATAAAGGTTGAAATGATCTTAAAGCTTAGACTTAAAAACCAAAACTTCAAATCTTTTCAAATCCACCACTCTAAGCATCATAAGTATATAATTCACATATGAAGGCACGTTTACATAGAGTGGGTATGTAGGTATGTGCGCATGTATCCAGTTCATCCTGCTTTCAACTTCACACAGCGGCGGCCATTATGCGAATGCAGTCAACTGTGTCAGAGTGCGCGCGCGTTTGAATGAACCAGCGGAATTACGCGCAACACAAAGCCGATATAAAAATGATAAACATGACACTTTTGTATCTCTCTTGGATGCGCGCAACATTTACGATTACACAAACGTATAAACACTTAAATGCACACACACACACACGCACACATATGTACATTGACATGAATGGGTAAACACAGTGCATGCAATTGCATTCAATGGCGGAGCTGGCAAGGCTGAAAAGCAAGCAGACACTCAGGCATTTGGAAATTCACATTAATAGGGTCATTCATATTTACATTTACACCCATACATACACACCTACAGCGGTGACATTATACATACACTCGTATAAAGAATGTATGAGTGCATAATTTTTATGGCTTTATATGCATTTACACATTAACATTTGAGTGCTTAGATGGGTTTGTGCGCTGAATAGGCGGCTCTAGCCATTAACGCTACCGCTAGAACCACCACCAACAGCACCACGAGACCCGCCACTATTGATGGTTTTCATTTCCATTCTCATGGTTTGCTTTGGTTTGGTTGGTTTTGCGGAATGGAATATGAAATTGCATAGCACACAATTTATAAATATGAAAAATATGCCTATGTATGTGTGTAGATAAATACATACGTGGATATGTACATAAATATACGTGTGTGTGTATGCAGCAAAGGTCACCGGTACTTGATTGAATTAATAGATCTATATTTTAGGGAATAAAACGCACACCGGACATTTATAGCGACATTAATGCACAAATTCATTTAAGAAACCTCCGAAGTTGATATCCAGAGGATCAATCAAAAATTGCTAGGGTGATTTCAATATTATTTCTTTTAATGAATTGGAAAGCTTATTGGTTGTACATAGATGTTTTGTGCGATGTTTATTAGCAGAGAGTTGCTGCTTGGATTATTATTTTATAATGATTTTCAGGTATATGCATACACTGATGATATTCTTATTATGGCTAAAAGCAAAACTATTCTTACACGCGTCTTTATACTAGTTGATAAAAATACAAAACCTCTGGGACTACCGAGAAAATCAAATAAAGAGTGGTTAAATTTTAAGGGCCGATGCAGAATAGCAACCACACCTAAACGTCAGGTCTTTTTCTGCACTTCATTTGACATTTTTCAATTTCAGACTAACTCTTCATCTTCAGTGATGAGGCACATTTTCACCTCAGTGGATTCTTCCATAAGCAGAATTGCCGCATTTGGGCGAATGATAATCCAAGAATGATTGCCGAAAAACCAATGCACCCACAAAGAGTGACTGTTTGGTGCGGTTTATGGGCCGGCGGCATCATTGGGCCGTATTTCTTTTTCAAAATGAGGCCGGTCAGGCAGTTACTGTGTTCTAGTGTTCGCTATCGTGAGATGATAACGAACTTTTTATGGTCCGAATTGGAAGATATGGATGTGGACGATATGTGGTTTCAACAGGACGGTGCCACTTGTCACACAGCTAACGAAACAATGGCTCTTTTGCGCGAAAAATTTGATGGCCGAATAATCTCACGTCGCGGTGATGTCAATTGGCCGCCAAGATCATGTGATTTAACACCGTTGGACTTCTTTCTTTGTGGTTACTTGAAAGAAAAGGTGTACGTCGATAAGCCAGTAACAATTCAAGAGCTAAAGGATGAGATAATTCAGCACGTTAATGGCATAGAACCTCAATTATGCCTCAGCGTCATCGAAAATTTCGACCATCGGATGGAGGTGTGGCGCCGAGACCGCGGTTGCCATTTGGCCGATATTTTCTTCTATACGTAATTGAGTTGTACCAGTATTATTATAATAAAGATAAATGAAAATAATTTCGTAAAAAAATTGTATTTTATTCAAAATCAACTTGAAACTTAACCACCCTTTATAAGGCAGTCTAACCAATTATGCAAATATTCGGATATATTCTCTAACTCACGAGACACTTTCAAATCAAAACTTAATCTGAAGATACACTTTCTGAATTGTGACTTATGTGTCTCACAGTTTTGTAAGTTAGTAATCTATTTGCGTTGTACATACTTTAATAGATGAAAGAACGAATAAATAAATAAATAAACATCAGAAAACCTTTTTTTTACCACCTGATATTCCGACACACATTAGGATTCGACCCTGGACCAACCGAATGACAATCAGACACACACACACAAAACCGCTCAGCTACAGCAGCCACCCACCGCCTTAACTAATTTTATTTATTATCCAATAACGCCGCCGCCTTGAAAGTTTTCATTATCCTTTTCACAAAATAATTTGCAAATAAAGCACACAAATCGCGCACCCATCCCACACTCTTTCGCAAACACATACACACACATACATACATACAACTCACACACAAAAATGTTGCACGCAAATGGTGAGGCCACACTATCTTTGGGTTAACCAGATTTTCCATTTGAATATCAATTCGGTTAGCCAAGGCGGCAATAAATGTGGCACCCGTTGCCACCGACGGAAATTGCAAACGAACGGCAAAGGATTTGCGCAAAATGGCTTCATCACAGTGGCCTCAGTAGGCAATCAACTGATACGCCATTTATGCGCATTTATTTACGAGTCTACACATATGCACATGTGTGTGTGTATGTATATAAGTATGTGTGTATGTAAGTATGTGTGTATGTATGATATCGACTTTGTGTGTTAGGCTTTGCGAAAGACAAACAGCTGCCAATTATCGTGGCATCCTTGCGGCAGCAGTGATGGGGTTATTCTCCGCACACCGACAAACGGGCTGAGCTGACGCGCCCAATTCGCCGATTTGTCAATTCGCCATGGTTGCGCAATCTACATACATACATACAGGCATACATTCATCTGCGAGCGACGATCCTTTTTTACCATCCTTTCGCAGGATTGGTTTCATTCGCTTGACAGCTATAAAGTAGCTGGTCTTGTTGTTGTTGCTTCTTTGGTTTCTGTATCAATTTGCCTTTGGATTTTGCTGTTTTATGGGCTGGCATAAAAATCTCATCTCATTTTAGGATCACACGCACACATACATGCAGGAAAGACTACATATGTGAGCAGCAGGCAGTGTGTTTGTATGTATGAGGCACACAGAAGTATGTATCTTTGTATTTTTAATATGGCGTAACATTATCTTTGTGCACTATAAATTTGTGATGCTCTAAAACGATTGACAATAACGACCCAACACCAACATCTTCATCTCGCTTCGATTTCTCATGCCCAATTTTATGCACATCTTCATCTTCATATAGTCACACACATATGCCACATACACATACATACATACAGTTACATGTGTTGTTCGGTTGCATTTACTTATCGATGAATGTGTCTATTAGAGCGTAGAAGGATACATTTTAATAGAGACGAAACTGCCGCCGCCGTAAAGGATTGTAATAAATGGGACTGCGTTAAATTGGTATCGATTCAGACTTACATTTTCCAGCGGTACATCTTGTGGGAAATACGGATCGGTATTGTGCAAAGCATGAATTTGGTAAAGAAATTAATTTGATAACGAAAATCATGAATACTTTTGCTACGGCTGTGAGGTTGCGCAAATCCTGTGCTTGATGGGAAAGCTCACATTCCACAAAAAAATAGAAGATATTTGATAAACCTCTATTCCAGACTCACTGTAGGCAGTTGTACAGTCTATACAGTTAATTTCCCGCTTTTCTAATATAAGTCAGCATTCTTTGACAAGCACCTTCCAACCATGTGTGATCTTCAACAAAGAGCTCTCAACAGACTATCACTATGGTGCAAAAGTCGAGGACTAGAAGTAAATCCGGAAAAAACAGAACTCATACTCCAGAGCAGAAAACATAAATTACTTGCTCTTCAACAAATACTTTGTTACCTTTAAGGTAACATAAAACTCTGAGTTACTTGGCGAAATTGGTTAGGATCCTGAAAAGGGGCCCAACTGCAAAGCTGGGGTCACTTAGGGAATCTGATGGCTCCTTTACGGAGATGCAAAGTGAGACACTCAGCTTGCTGATGGAAGCGTCAGCCGGCAACAGCCCTTATCGATAGAGGCAGTTGTCAGAGCTGTTACGCCTTCTCGGCATGACTGGTTCGTTTCCAGATCTGTGGTGAATGAGGCCGCCGTTCGATTTGCCATCAAATCTTTTTGCAGCTATAAGTCGCCCGAACCAGATATCATATTTCCTGCCATGCTGAAGGAAGGCGTAGAGTCCGTGACAGCAGCTCGGAAGAAAATCTTCTCGGCATGCCTGGCAGTGGCCTACATACCACGCTCTTGGAGAATGGTGAGGGTCGCTCTCATCCCAAAGGTTGGAAGAGACGACTACACCCGCCCCAAAAGCTTTAGACCCATCAGCATGACTTCTTTCATGCTGAAAAGTTTCGAACGACTGGTGGAATTGCGCATGAGTCAGAAGTCGCTGAAGGCTCACCCTCTGTCTCCATTTCAGCATGCCTATCAAAGTGGCAAATCCTGCGAATCGGCATTGCAAAACCTTGTTGCTAGGGTAGCGCTGGCCATCGACAGGAGGCTACGCTATGGGCATCTTTTTAGACATAGAGGGGGCGTTTGATAATACCACTTTTGACAGTATGTGTAGGCACGGTGTAAGCCGGGTGCTAGTGAATTGGATTCGTTCGATGCCGGCCCAAAGAATCGTCTCGGGGCGAGCAGAGGAAGATCTGCTGGTGTCATCTGGAGTGAATAGAGGCTGCCCCCAAGGCGGTGTGCTGTCTCCATTGCTCTGATGCATGGTAATCGATCCTCTGCTCACCACCTTAAACGATTCGGGAGTCTACGCACAAGCATATGCGGACGATGTTGCCTGTTTCTGTTTGGTAACAGACCCATCGCTTATGAACATCTGCAGGAAAGTGCAGACAACTCTGGATCGGATTGACACTTGGCGCTGTGCGAAAGCCTGGTATTGTCTTCTTTACCAGAAGGAGGAAGCTTGATGGACTCGTTCTGCCTAAGCTAAAAGGAGTCACAATTCGGCTATTCAAGAAAATTAAATATCTTGGAGTAATCCTCGATAGTAAGCTCCTATGGAAATCACACGACATCAACAAAGACATCCAAAGCACTGACAGCTTTCTGGCAGTGCAAAGGTGTCTTTGGGAAAACGTGGGGTCTTTCTCCTAGCAAAGTCCTATGGATGTACACGGCTATGATAAGACCCATTATCACCTATGCATCAGTGGTGTGGATGAGTAGACTCTCTTTCGTGGGAGTCAGAAGGATCTTATCGAGACTACAACGCACTGTGGCCATCTGTTGCACCGGATGGTTTGCCACCACTTGATGCTTTCATCCAAGGAGAGGCCTTGAAGGCCTTCTGCAGGCTGAAACACAATGGGAACTGGTACAACCCCTGTCCGGCATTGGAAAACAGAGAAGGCACGGACGTCGATCCAATGATTCTCTCCATGCCCCTTGACTCCATGCCATCAAGAGTCGTACTTGAAAAGAGATACAGTGTAGTGCTGCCAGAGGGTCAGTTGTGGTCAAACTCAGAAAATGAGCCCGCCAAACACTGTTTTCGCATTTTTACGTATGGCTCCAGCACCGAGCATAGCTCCGGCTCTGGGGTCGACGTGGAATCCAGCGGGACAAAACTGCACTTTTCTCTTGGAATGCATCTGTGTTTCAAGCGAAGGTGTATGCAGTTCAAGAAGCGATGAACTTTGTTGTGGAAAACCGATGGAGAGGCAGATCTATATGTGTCTACAGCGACAGCCAAGCTGCGCTTATGGCCTTAGACAACCCACCAACCACATCAGGGGTAGTCAATTCCTGTAAATCCAGACTGAACTATGTCTGTAGACATAATAGCCTAATGCTAGCATGGGTCCCGGGACACGTGGGTATCGCGGGTAACGAGACCTTTGACTCCTTAGCTAAGATGCGCTCTGAGGCCAACTTCTTTGGCCCAGAGGCCGCTTTGCCACTCCCTTCTGCGGCCATCACAGCCACGGTTAGCAAATGGGTAACTACCACCCACAAGCGAGTTTGGCAGGCTGAGAGAGGCCGCAGATGGACTAAACTGATATTACCTGTCATGTCCGATCGAATGTCGCAAACCCTTCTGTCATAAAGCAGAGGTGAGTGCAGACTGCTGGTTGGACTAATGACGGGCCACTTTCTGTGGGCGAAGCACATGAAAAGGTTGGGCATCTCAGACAATGTACTCTGCCCAGCTTGTGGAGTGGAGAATGAGACGGCAGACCACTTCCTGTGCGTCTGCCCCGCCTTCGCTCGAATCAGGTTTGTGCTCTTTGACACTGATGTGTTAGCGACCACCTTGGCTCCTTGGCACCACAAGATCTACTCAGATTTGTTCGGAGATCAGGTGGATTTAAAGAAAATTAAAAAGGAATCCAAGTGTAGTACAATGGACTTAATTAATGTCTGAGTGCTGCACTTGCTAGTTGTCCCGACAAAAAGAAAAAAATGGAGTCAAAGAAACGAATACGGAAAATGCTTTTCAAAAGCCGAAAGGAAGTAATGGAAAAATCGAAAACGGCTCTGATGGCTATACCGCAAATAGAGTTCCAAAAGTGTTTCGGGAGCTGAATCAAATGCTGGTGTTGCAATTGATGGGGAGAATCGAAGCCGATTATAGTAGTTTTGAGGAATAAACTCGTGGTTTGATTATATACCGAATATATACCGGGAACTTTTTGATCAAGGTAGTACGATCTATTTATTTATCAGTATGGCTTCGTGACTGGTAGAACAGCCGTCACCAATTTTGCACTTTTTATTCAAAATTTTGTACGATAACCACTTGCGCGCTTTTGGCCAAGTTTAACAAAGCGCGCCAGTCGTTTCTTTCTCGTGCTAACAGGATGATACTCGTATTATTATCGGTGTTAATGCTAGTTCGTAAATAAACGAAGTATTTTACAACCTCGAAATCATAACTGTCAACGGTGACTTGGGTGCCGATACGCGAGTGCATCGACTGTTTGTTTGAAGACAGGAGATACTTCGTTTTGTCCTCGTTCACTACCAGACACATTCACTTTGCCTCTTTATCCAATTTGGAGAAGGCAGAACTAACAGCGCGGTTGTTAAGGCCGATGATATCAATTTCATTAAGTTCTGCGGCTCTTACGATGCTCTCCAACATCGGCAGCGAGTCACCCTGTCTGAAACCTTGTTTGGTATCAAGCGACTCGGAGAGGTCCTTCCCAATTCTGACGGCGCTGCTCGTATTGAGCAACGTCAGCTTACATAGCCGTATTCGTTTTGCGGGGATATCAAATTCAGACATCGCGGCACTCATCCGACGCTTTTTTAATATTTTCATTGGGGGCGGATTTTTAAGTGGTCGGTCCCAAACCCAGGAATGCTTCAGCTTCTCACGTTAGCTCACTCCCGAACGGGTGTTCGGAAGCTACCTAGAGGATACTTGGGCTAATCCAGGAAGTTGTAAGCTGCTTGGACCATATGCAGAAGAATCGACCTGGGCACTCCCTAGTGAATGGCGACCAATAACTTTTCCCACTTGCGTTGACTTCTACATATGGATCCATCCTCCTGGCAGATGCTTTGCGTATGCAATGAAGCACTTTCTCTTATCAGAAATGCCTGGGCACCTGACAAAGTTTTTTCGTGTCTAAACTAGTCTTCACCAAATCCATTAGAGATGGTGGTTTGTGATCTCTTAACTTGCGGCCAGTCGAAAGACCAGCTGCGCTTACGAAACGCAAGTGGGGTATTCAGGAAAACCTGGAATAAGTGGTGTTGAAGTCCAACAGAAAAACTTTGTAATGGATATTTAAGGGATTGACATTTTTATTCCACACTTGCTTACAAGCAGCATCACCAAATCTAGTCAGAAAGTGCAATTCCCAAACCAAAAAAAACAAAAGCTTGTTTCACTTTATATGCTTTGGTATTGGCCATAAAATAGTTGATTGCACCGGACCTGGCACTTCTAAATTTTGTCTACTTACTGGGCATCTAAGACGCCTTTGCGTGTGAGACTACTTTTGCGCTTATTTCCCATTGAGTTCGCTATTACAACAACAAAAACTATCCACACCAACGAATGTCCAACATTCAACGCAGATTGGATTAATTTTCCTAATCACTTTAAAACGGTTTCTCTTGTTTTTCCTTTTTTTTTTTTGTGCTTTATGCCGAAACGGTACCAGCGCCGCGCCGTTACCTTCATCATCCCAGTTCCGTTTTCACTTTCGCTTATTGACAACATTTAGAAATAAAGTCATCACATTGCTGACATTTCGATCAATTCGGATATTTTCAATTTCATTCGATTTTTCAAAACTTGTCAACTGTCAATAATCTTTTCAATACCCCACCTCTGTGCCTCTTCACTTCGCTGCCGTACTATCCCTGCTCATAGGCGGCCCATAGAATTTAACCCAAAATGCACAACGAGCAGCGAACAACAAACAATCAGGAGAAAGGACGAAAAAAAAATTGGAAAACGAAATGAGTACGGCAAATGTGCCACTGCTGCAAAAGCAACAACAACAACAACAGAAATAAAAACAACAATGCAGTATTTTGAAAAATCGTCAACGTGAAAACGCATTGTTTTTGCCACAAAGGGCGCATATACAAATATTTGTCGACGATTACATTTACAATCACAATTGCAAATACGCACACACACACACACACACATACATACACGCATGCAGGCATACACGAGCAGATTCAATCACTTTTCCAACGGCCAAAAGACATTAATTTCTGTTGCGTTGCATTCGCTTATAAGTATATACAAGCAAGTACTCGCGTGTGTGTGTGTGTGTGTGCAGCTGAGGTGTAGTAGCTGCAGCAGCACTCAGTTGCCACATTGACACAGCGGATAACATGACACCCCTGTTATCCTCATTATCCTGCGTTGCAGCACTCTTTCATTCACATTTTTCATATATTGACTTTTATTCGAAAATCTACGCTACTCCATCCTTTCCTCGTGTGTGTGTGTGTGCGTGCGAGTGTTTTAGGTGTTTTTTTTTATATATTTTTTTTGTCTGTGTCTATTTGAACATTTGTCATTCGCATTAGAAAAGGATGTTGTTGCAAGCGTTGCATATCAAGGAGCTATCATGCTTAGGCAACAAGGACACCTATTCAAAGGCGCTACACTGTTTATGTGAAACATGATCAGCCCCTTTGATGCGCTTAGCGTTGCAAAGGAAACAATGGGAAGAACTGTAGCATAAGCAGCAACAACAGCCATATTAATTCCAATAGTGAAATGTATTTAGTAGAATTCGGCAGACAATGCGGAGTCGCACTGTCAGTGCATTCTTTTCTCCGTCGTCCTCACTTTTTTCATTTCAATTTCTTGACTGCTTTGTTTAAATCCTTTTGACACTTTTCTTAGGTTCCTATTTATTTTATATGATATCTTGCGATGCTTTCTGCTCTGGTTTTTGTTGCTGCAGCGAATTGACAATTGCGTTGTTTGCAGTAACATCTTCCTTTGGGCTGCCTTTATTGAGATCTGACAGAGGTTTGTGTGCCATCATCCTTGGTTATAGGTTTGAGCCACTGTTAATGGCTTCTCGGCGGAGTAAGATGCGGATGCCTACGAGTGAAGATTAGTTGGGGGTTTGCTTGGTTTTGCTAGTGATTTATGTTTTTTTATGGTTTTTTTTTTGTTTGTGGTAATTCCTTAGCTAACTCCCGCTAGTGGGCATTAAATAAACTGAGCTTTGTTGGTATTAAATGTGTTTATTTAGGTAAGGATAGGTTAGATGATTGCCATCGTAGAAAAGGGTCCTACTTGTGCAGGCAAATAGGCAGACGTTCATTGTGGCACCACGCAAAGAAAAGTAGGAGGAAGAGAAGATAGGAACCAAAGAGACTTTTAAGTGAAAAAAGGAGGAGAAGATAGGAACCAAAGAGACTTTCGAAAGAAAAAAAGTAGGAGAAGATAAGAACCAAAGAGACTTTCGAAAAAAAAGGAGGAGAAGATAAGAACTAAAGAGTTTTTCGAATGAAAAAAGTAGGAGAACGCTGCATGCTAGTAAGGAAACTCTGCAGCCGACTAGCAGCTCAGCTTAAATAGACACGTATTTTAATTTTTTGGAGTGGAGGATAAAAATGTGAGAGACATTGAATTCGTACCGTCGCACCCATGAAATGTGGGATACGCTCCCACTAAAACAAACCTTCCCTCTTTGGCTGACTTCCGCCCGAGACTGCATCATTGCATTACATCGAGGTGGAGCCGTGCTTGTGTCTATTGGCCACAATAGGAACCTGCGTGCAGGTCCTCTGCCTGGGACGTATATACCTTCCCAGGTACATACCTATGAAATTAGACCTTTTTTCAATTTCAAACGTTTATTAACAAAAAATGGTTCCAAATTTAATCTTCAAAATAATAGCCATCGCTAGCAACACATTTCTCCCATCTCTCAGGTCATTTGTGGATACCGCGCCAAGTCTGGTGAGTAGGCCGCATGCACAAGCGGTGGTCAATCATACGTCTCTACCACCAATTCCCGGGTCGCTCTTGTTCGATGTGGCGGTGCATTGTCATCAAGAAAAATTTCTTTGTGACGCCGATCGGCATATCTGGGCGTTATCGGTGTATAGCGTTGTTCAAATCGGCCAATTGTCGTTGGTAGCGTGCACCGTCAACTGTTTCACCTGGTTTTAATAGCTCGTACCAAATCGTATCACGCTGATTCCAGAAAACACACAGCATTGCCTTGCGGCCGAAGCGATTTGGTTTGGCCGTTGTTTTGGGCTTGTGGCCGGGCGGACCATACGATCGTTTACGTCTGGGATTGGAAAAATACACCCATTTTTCATCACCCGTAACGATTCGATGCAAAAAAGACTTCCTTTTGAACCGGAAGAGCAGCACTTCACAAGTGGTTTCATGATGTCCGCAAATCAAGGTTTGGAGGCACGAAATTCGACATTTTAAGAGCGACAAAAATGCATTGGTAGGTAATAGTTTGAAGATAGTATCCAATTGTATCTACTGTAGGAGGGAGTATAAGGAACAATGAAAATGCTGTAATATCATAGCCAATACTGTCTTGTCACTGTATAATTCAGTCGTGAGTGATAAACTCGTCTGTGATTCTCGTTAGTTCATTTCTATTCGACCTCCACTGAAACTCTGCTTCTAAATGCATATAGACTCAGGCGTCATAGCTATCAGCCTCTATCAGCTTTGAAACAGTCGCCTTCTTCAACTTTCTTCATCGACCTCACTAAGCAACCGCATCACGAGCTTAGCAAACTTGCACGCCGCATCCCAGCAGTGGTTTGAGCTGCACATGATGCTTATTAGGTCAGACACACTCGGTTGTATGCCACACACCAGAGAGTGGAGAGGAGAGTGGAATAGAACCTGCTTCGCGTCTTCGAGCTCTTCAGGGCAGGTAGGGTGATATGGGGAAGCTGCCAGTCTAAAACCGTGTTAGTTAAAAATCACCCTCTCCAAATCTACGTTGCAACCTCGTCTCGACGTTCGGGATGAGCTGGTGTGTCCAGCAACCAGTTGAGGATGAGTCGCATCTTCGTTACCATTCATTTAGCGTTGAGCTTCGTAGTTCTTGTTTCCGCTCCCTTGAAGGTCTTGTGCCGGTCTGTCGAAAAGGTGATGTAATTACGTGCATGTCAAAAACGTGCATGTATGTCCATAGGAATTTCCGGCAATAACACTCGCGCAGGTGCTCACGGGATACTGAGCTTGTACGAAGCTACATGTTCCAGCACTCGAAGTGTAGCCAACTTCAGGCCGCTCGTACAGCTGATGCCCGTGAATCTGTCTGCTAGTTGTCTAAATGACAGTCCAGAGTATTTTTTACAAGCACACGGAAGTATTTTGTCGAGAGTAAACGCGAAAAAAAATCAGTAATGGACTTGAAACGTAAAAACGCGATTGCAATATATTTGGTTGGAAAATCGCAACTAGCGATTGTTCGTGAGCTCGACCAGCTTAAAGTAAATAAAGTTTTTGTTTTTCGCACCATTACTAGTTACACTGATACTGGTAGCATCGCGAAACGTCATGGAGGTGGTCATCAAAAGACTGCAACGTCACGAGAAATGGTTCAAGAAGTGAAGAAGCGACTTGAGTGAAATCCCCGACGAAGTGCCAATCAGATGGCGAAAGAACTGAAAATATCTGACCGTAGCATCCGCCGCATACTGAAAAATTAAATCAAATATCAAAGTCAAGCCTTACAAGATCCAAAAGACGCTTGATCTCACACCAAAGCAGGTACAAGTCAGACTTGAGAGAGAGCGAAGGAGTTGATTCGCTTGGACGAAGGCGGTCAATTTCCGAATATTGTGTTTTCTGATGAGAAAATTTTTAAAATTGAGTAGTTCGTAAACTCCCAAAACGATAGGATTTATTTGATCGACCGTTCATATGAGAATTTGAGTCATCGATTGGCCACCAGGAGGCAGCTCCCGCCACAGGTTATGGTTTGGGCCACTATAACCCCAGACGGGTGCTCCCCAATCGTTTTCATCGAGCCTGGCGTCAAGTTAAATGCGAAATATTATCAAGAAAGTATTCTGGAGTTTGGAAGAGCTCCCGTGAGCAGACAAATATTTCGGTGGCAGACCATGAACATTTCAACAGGACTCGGCGCCATCTCACAAAGCTCGAGTGAACCAGAAATGGCTAAACAACAACGCTCCGATCTTCATAACGTCCACACAAGGGCTCTCAAATTCACCAGACGCGAATCCGATGAATTATTGGAACCACGGGGAATATATTTATATATTATAAAGAGTGGTTAAATTTTAAGTGCCGATGTTTAGTGTACACCACACCTAAACGTCAAGTTCTTTTTGCATTTCATTTGACATTTTTCAATCTCAGACTAATTCAATTTGAACCATGGAAAAGTACACAATCGAGCAATGCGCTAAAGTTTTTCAGGCTTATTATGAAAACGGGCGTTCAAATCAAAATGCAAAGTGCGGGCGTTCGCAGAAAATCATCTTCAGTGATGAGGCACATTTTCACCTCGTCAATAAGCAGAATTGCCGAATTTGAACCAATGATAATCCAAGAGTGGTTGCCCAAAAACCAATGCACCCACAAAGAGTGACTGTTTGGTGCGGTTTATGGGCCGGCGGCATCATTGGGCCGTATTTTTTCCAAAATGAAGCCGGTCAGGCAGTTACTGTGAATAGTCTTCGCTATCGTGAGATGATAACGAACTTTTTATGACCCGAGTTGGAAGATATGGATGTGGACGATATGTGGTTTCAACAGGACGGAGCCACTTGTCATACAGCTAACGAAACAATGACTCTTTTGCGTGAAAAATTTGATGGCCGAATAATCTCACGTCAAGATCATGTGATTTGACATCGTTGGACTTTTTTCTTTACAGTTATTTGAAGGAAAAGGTGTACGTTGATAAGCCAGCAACAATTCAAGGGCTAAAGGATGAGATAATTTGGCACATTAATGGCATAGAACCTCAATTATGCCTCAGCGTCATCGAAAATTTGGACCATCGGATGGAGGTGTGCCGCCGAAGCCGCGGCGGCCATTTGGCCGATATTTTGTTCTATACGTAATTGAGCCATACCAATATTATCATAATAAAGAGAAATGACAATAATTTTCTAAAAAAATTGTATTTCATTTAAAATCAATACGAGCCCTTGAAACCTAACCATCCTTTACATATTGGCATTCCTAGTGCCCACCGAGTGAACGCCTTCGTGGTACAAGAAAATATTGCTCATACATGGATACTTTTTTCAGTAATAAAATTTCGTCTGTAGCTTCAGTTTCTTTATATTTTTTGTCGTTTGAAAGCACAATTAACAAAAAAATGTTTGGTATGCAGGTGAAATATAATATTTTATTCTAGGCCAATTTCGAAAAGTCAGGCCGTCCTACTGTCTGCCTGCATTGTCACCAGTACCAAAACATGCACACACTCACGCAAGCAAAGTTATGCTCTGTGGATGTGCTGCCAAAGCACAATTTCCATTGTTTCGCACTGCAACAATTGAGACGTCTGACTGACTGCACATGCAGAAAGGAATTTGTTTTTTTTTTCAACATACATTGTTGTGCAATATTTTGTAAACATTTTCAATAAATGTGGCAAAGTTGACTTCTTTTTTGACTACTGCAAAACAAAAGCAAAAAGGCTATGAAATGTTTAATGGAGCAATCGAAGCAGGCGAACTCGTTTTTAGAAAATTAAGATGTTACCATTTCAATTGTTGCAAGGACAATAAGAAGGCCATTGGACATTCAAAAGAAATTCAATGGAATCACACCTACAATAAAAATACGGAGAGACTTCCATACACACAAACACAGGAGGGAGTTGTGCTGCGGCAGACAAGCAGGAGACCTGTACAAATTAAATGGTCAGACGCAACAAATTTTAAACAATGAATTGACATGAAAAGGGGAAGCAACTGAGTGACGGGGCAGGTTAATTTATTATTTTTATTTTTATACTAGAATCAATATATTTTATTTGAAATTTAAAAAAAGTAGGCGGTGCCTTTTGAGCCATGACCGAGGTTAGAATTCTGTCAACAATTGTTCAAAACTCGGTCAACCAGCGGTAGGCGTACGTTTGTCCTTCTACCATAGCTGTATGTCCTTTTTATAATAAAATTGTCACTTCGAGGAAATCATTTTTTATTTATTTAGAGAAAAACATACTTTTATTTATACTAAAATAGAAATATTTTGATATTAGAAAGGGAAATGAAAAACAATCCAGGCGGCAGCGCCTTTGATTGCGTTTCTTTGTGCAACCATAAAAAATAAATTTAAAAAAACTAAATTGGAGTATGAGCCAGATGTACGAAAACGTAATTTGTTGCTCGTAAATTGTGTGTATTTATTTGGAATTTTGTTGACAAAATATTGTAGACAAACGACGCCGCACATTCCTTTGCTATTGAAAAATACGCAAGCGGCTGCAGAAGAATCACTCTTTTCGTTTTGAACCAAGAAAGGCGCACGGACAGCCGTTGTCTGCCACTGTTGCGATTGACTTTTATGCTTTTTATACACTCGTTGGTATGTGTAGATATGTATGTATAAGCTTATGTGTATACAGTGTGTTTAATAATTATACGACACGGACCTATGCACAACTTTTGATAAAACTTTGTGCAAGTTCTAAAAAAATTAGAAAAATTTCTTTTAAAGCTTCAAAATTTCTAGACAAATTTCGAGTACGCAGGCTTGTAGCTCATAGATTTTTAGCATAACAAAGTATAAGTCCAAAATCACTAAAAAATCGCGTTGGTTTTTGACGATTTTTTTACTGGCGGTCTTGTGAATTTTCCCTACAACCCAAAAAAATTAAAAGAATTTTCATTAAAGCTTGAAAATTTTTAAATATAATTTCTAGAAAAATTTTAAGTATGTTATTTTATAGCCCATTAAATTTTAGTATAAGAAAGTGCAAGTCTAAAGTCACTCGAAAATCGCGTTGATTTTTGACGATTTTTTTACTGGCGGTCTTGCGAATTTTCTCTATATTACGAAAAAAACTAAGAGAATTTTCATTAAAGCTTCAAAATTTGTAAATATAATTTCTTGAAAAATTTTAGGTATGCAGTTTTATAGCCCATAGAATTTTTGTGTAACAAAGTGCAAGTCTAAAGTCACTCAAAAATTGCGTTGATTTTTGGCAATTTTTTTACTGACGGCTTGTAAATTTTCGCTATATCAAGAAAAAATGAAAAGAATTTTCATCAAAGCTTGAAAGTTAGTAAATGCACTTTCTAACAAAATTTGAAGTATGTAGTTTTATAGCCCATGGAATTTAAGTACATCAAAGTGCAAGCCCAAAGTCACTGAAAAAATGCGTTGATTTCTGACCATTTTTTTGCCTGGCGGGCTTGTGAATTTTCTCTATATCACGAATGCTTGAAATAGACTTTGTATGGAAGAACGAATGCTTGAAATAGCTTTTGCATAGAAGAAAACACCGTGCACTGTCATCAAAAAAATTTAAAAAAATCGACTCGTATTTTGAGCCACTTTAAGCTTTATATTACCAAAATCCAAGGGCTATGAAACTAAATATTCCAAATTTTCTAAAATTTTTTTTTTCATTTTCTTGCGAATATATTGAATGCTGAAAAATTTATCATTTCAATTTAGTGACGTTTCTAGTTGGAACATGGACAATGACAATATCCGATGGACACCTCATCTTAGAGTGTTTTAGAGAAAGATTATGCGGAAGATTTTTGGAGCTCTGCACGTTGGCGATGGCGAGTATCACTGGCGAAGGAACGATGAGCTGTATGACGACTTTAGGCGACGACAAGCGAATGAAGATCCAGCGGCTACGTTGGCTGGGTCATGCCGTCCGAAGGGATACAAACGCTCTGGCTCTGAAAGTATTCGATGCGGGACCAGCTGGTAGCAGAGGAAGAGAGATTACGCTTCACTTGGCGTGTCCAACTGGTGCCGGTTAGCACGAGAAAAAAAAACGACTGATGCGCTTTGTTAAATTGGCTGTTATCGCCCCAATCCAGAAGAAAAAGTCGGAGCTTAAGGCAGAGGTCTCCATTTCTTGGGCAATTTCGTTTAACGGCCGGGCTACCAACCCTGCGCAATCCCGTGTACTTTAGTGGGGAACGCACTGGTGAGGCACATCTTAAGGCATCCAGTGACACACACAGCCATCGAGCCGCTTGCTTCAAGTACAGACAACCACTTACTACCATGCTTCAGAGCCCAGAGAGATGACGGCGTTAGTCAAGCTTGCCGGGTCAGTTAATTTTGATTAAAATTGTAGTGTGACAGACGATTGTTACGCGGATTAAGAAACAGCTGATTTGCTTATTGGATGGTTTTGTTAGTAAAAGGTGGACCGCATGCAAACAATACGGACATTAACTGCCGTGATACTAAGAAATAATTATTTATTAAAATAAATCTTAGCACTCAATTTCTCAAACTGCTGCGAAATATCAAAACAGTTAATGTAATAGCATCGAATCCAGTATTTCTTGTTCTTCTCTTGAAAAGTTTCATCATTTTTCATTCACAATAGATATTAACTCTCCTGTTTCGGCAATGGTGTCATAGAAAATTCCCCTGAAGTGCTTAAACTATGAGAGTTAAGTCCACTTGTCAATCCGCATTAGTTGCACTTAATTCCTGAGAAAATTTCGAATTACGTTGTCGTCGATCTAGTTTTTACATGATAAATCAGATGCCGAAAAAGTGTTTTTTTTTAACGCAGTTTACGTCTCCGAGCTGTGTAGTGCGCGGAAGATATTTCGTTTCTCTCCAGTCACCCACATCTGGAAGGCAATTCATTATCCATCACCAAGGACGCGTCCTCTAGGGATAACACACTTCCCCACGAGGGGGAACAAATTTATTAGGCTATAAAACTATGGGGGAAATGGCAACTGTATTCCAAACAGAAGTTTTTGCCATCCTGAAAGTAGACTAATGGATAATCGAGAGAAGATGGGAAACAGTTTGGAGTCTTCAGTGACAGTCAGGCTGCACTGAAGACCCTGGAGAAGGCGAAGCAAATCTCAAAGACAAAACAGGCTTGTACTTATATGGCTCCCATGACACTGCGGTGTTCAAGGAAACGAAATCGTCGACGAATTGGCCAATCGTGGATCAGCGCTTCCCCCACAAGGGCCAGAGCCAATAATCGGAATCAGTTTCGCAGGAATCATGAATTGGATCAGCGATAATGTATGCAATTTATATAAAGAGCGATGGTCCGGTCTAGAACGCTGCAGAACTGCAAAATGTTTTGTGACAAGTCCGAATAGAAAACTGTCAAACTTTCTACTAAAACTTGGAAGGAAAGACATTCGGTATTATTACAGGATACAACCCATGTGGTCGGCATATGACCACCATTGGAATCATTGAGGACCCAATGTGCTTGTCTTGCTTGGAGAAGTCGGATAGCACTGAGCACTTTCTCTGTGAGTGGCCTGCCTTTGCTAGAGCACGGCTACGAGTTTTGGGTTCCGATGTCATGAGAATGAGTAATATTCGTTCTCTAAAACTGGAGGATATTTACAGATTTGCCACAGAATCTGGAAAATTCTCACGTTACTAACTATCTCTATCTCTGTCTCTATTCTTTCCTGTCTCTTTCTCTGATACTTTTCTCCTTCCCTCCTGACTATCCACCCTCTTTCCAGAGCTTTAAATACAATGGGCTTTTTGGCCTGAGTGTTTTAGGAGCCAAAAAAAATCTCCTCGTGCTCCTTGGCTCGACCTTTTCAAATTTCAATTTCAGGCTATAAAGCTGCAGCTGCCGTAGCCGAAGGCCATGAGGGGTGACTACCATTCGGGAGTGCGTAGGTTCGAATCTCCGCGCATGTAACAGTAAAATGATATCTCAAGTTTTTTCTAATAGCGGTCGCCCCTCGGCAGACAATGGCAAATCTGCCGAGAGGAAGAGCTCGACCAAACACCTAACAGAAGTGTGAACGCCAATTATTTATTTTTTTTTTATTTATAAATATTTGCGTAATATTCTTGAAATTATAAGTAGAAAATTTAAAGCTTTGATGGAAATTTGTTGAATATTTTTTAAATTTGCAGAGGGCTTGAAACTTGGATTTAAATGGTTTTTTAAGGGTTTGAACCATATTTTCATAAAACACTACTAAAATTAAAGAAGAAACAAATACATTTTCAAAACTTGCGCTTATGCTATATTTATTTAACACACTGTATCCCAATACATATTCACTTTTTTCGGTTTCCTCCCGGGCACTTTGCTGCTTTGATGTCAGCAAATTGTCGACATTTCTTTTTGTTATTTTGTAAAAAATTAACACCTTGTACAACATTTCGATGTTACCTCATAAATTTTCCACAATAACAAGAGCTCTGCTCCGGCTGCTGCCGCCGTACGTGCAACATGCAGACGTGCGGAGTGCTGCCAATGCGCCATAATCGAAATTCGGCAGCTTTACAAGTAGCGCAACACAGTTGCAACTTGACAACGTCGAGGTACGTGACTTTTACCGGCCGTCGCATTTCGGCTGTGCCACCATAATTCACATAAGCTGATGCAACCAGCTGCGCGTTGTTTCCACCAAACCAGCCGCACCGCACCAGCGACCCAAGGAAATGCATTGAAGCGCCGCACAGGAGCATAGAAAAAGTGTGCTGATGTGTGTAAGTGCATTGATGCTCAGGCAACGCGTGTCTGCAGCCTCCTTCACTGCCACGCGAATCACGCGCCGAGATACGCCGATCGCCCCTTGCGTGGAGCTCAATTAGGGCCTGCTAGTTTGTTAGTTGCGCGCAAAGAAGGGGCTCGTCAGCTTTGGTGCTTTGTAAATTGCTCTTAAGTGGAAGATTTGTTTAATGCGCTCGAGTGGAGTTGATCGTGGCGCGATCATATTTCTTCTGCTTCAGCAAAGAGTTGTCAACATCAATTTAGTGTAAAAGTACATGATTTTAAGGGGAGCTACTTGTTTTGCTTGTCGTTCTTGTCGTCCCTCTTTGATTGCTTACTTAATTCTTCAAATGGCTTAGAAGTGTTTCTGGGATGAATTAAATGCTTTATCATCAATAAAGCCAAGGAGCAAGAGTCGATATGTTAATACAGGTATTAAAGGGGATACATTTAACACTTTTATATACAAAGTGCGAGGGCCATTGTCAAGTGGTGTATTTTTGTTTTAAGACGAACGGCTGTAATAAGTCAAAAAACAGTGTTCAACTCGGTGACTATGTAAACTCTGCAGGGCGGATACAAACCGAGCTATTTGTTTACCTTTTTGAAACGAAAAATATTTATTTTTTATAAAGACACTTAGATCCCATGCCCTTGGGCTTTAAACATTAAACAGTAGGCGGGCCTATTGTAAGATTTTTCGGCATCTCTCCCAGTTACTCTCCCACGTAGTTAAAAAAGAAGTACATCACGACCAAAGATCGCCTTTATTAGTACCAGATGCTCTGGCATGAGCACTGCACCTAACTTTCAACCTAGAGTAGCCTTTTTTTCTATTGGGTAGAGTTCCAAATGTCTTACAGCGACCGCCGTCTATGCGTCGAGTGGTGTGTCCACTAAAATAATCCCTCCTCTCCTTCTAGGGAGGCATCCTTCCCGGGACTACTTTCTGCATTACTTCGGGAGGGCCCTGAACTACATCCATAAAAGACCATTTTAATTCACCCATATCTGGGTTCACCCTATTTGCAGCCAGCTTTCATGCTACAGGCTCGTCTTCTTGCATATCAATCTGTGCGGCCTCGCATTGTTACACTAGTCGAGGTCTATCTTTCTTTCGTAGTACATTCTCGATGTATTTCTTTACCGCGTTTCAGCTGTCCTCGCCTTCGCTAGACTAGCCTTAATAGAAGGGCCTCCTCGGCAGGAAATAGCAAACCTCCTAGTATATTTCAGCAGTGGAAAAGTTCCTCACAAATAAAAAAACCATCTCTTATTCAAAAGCAGAATAAATTGCAGGCTCCTCCATTGTTCCTCCATGTTTATCTAAAAACCAGCATTAACACCCATAACAATGGCAGCCCTGACATCAAACTGAGATTCTCACTTGACAACAAGTGCTACTTTGGACTTAGTAGGTAATTGACTTTGGACTAAGAAGGTAAAGTCCTCTCTCGATAAAGGAAACTTTATAAGCTCTTCATAAGGCTCTCATCATGCCCGTCTTTCTGTATGGCGCAAAAGAGTGGACGTTGACAACATCCGATGAGACGTCCCTTGGAGTTTTTGAGGGAAAGATTCTGCGGAAAAATTTTGGAGCTTTGTACGTTGGTGACGGCGAGTATCGTAGGCGAGGGAACAATAAGATTTATGAGTAGCAAAGGAAGAGCAAAGCCTTCTCTGCATTGGAAAGATCTGGAAGAGAAGGACTGGGCTTACCTTAGTGTGTCTAACTGGTCCCGGTTAGCACGAAAAAGAAAGGACTGGCTCGTTTTGTTAAACACGGCCAAAATCGTTTAAGCGGTAATCGTGTCAATCAAGAAGAAGAAGAAGAATATGCACAGGGCACACCACCTTCACCGCAGCTTTTGATATAGAGATTTAAAGAACCGTAATTTTATATCTCAGCTGGTGCAAGTTATCGGAGCTGAAATCAATATTCTGCAGAGATGCTCTTGGACTGTTTGAGAAAAGACTTTTTCAGGAGGCTTGTTCCTTATTAAGTTATATGCCTTGATATTACAGGAAAACCTGTCACAGCTAGTGTTTCAATTAAGTTAACAATTACAGGCGCCAGGCCTTTTAGTTACGAGCTTCGAGCATTAAACCCGGGCTTAACGTACCAATGTACAACTACGTTGACATTAAACGCATCCCACTTCACTCACATCGCCTTAAAAAAGATTGGATGGGGTAAAAAATGTTTAAACGGAACTAAGTGAACAAGTGAAGGAGGTGTTCTTGAGCCCAATGAGTTTAACTTTAGAAGTCCGTGGACTAAGTGAAGAAGGTCTCATCGAGCCCATTGAGTTTAACTTTAAAAGTCCGTGTACTAAGTGAAGGAGGTATCATAGAGCGTAATGAGTTTAACGGCTCTGCACTTCGAATGGCACATTGACACTCAAACGTCAGCTACAACTTCCGTCTTTTGATGCTCCTCCTCTTTCTTTTACTACCAGCAAGCCGACTGCGTGTAACTGCTTAGTATTAGTTGAAATTACTAGAATAAATCCGCTCCTTACAGAGTTGGACTTTTATTCTGCCAGGAAGGAGAAACCAAGGCGCCATAAGCCACCCGTAAATCATTTGATATTAGTTGTGTAATGACTGAACTTCCTTTCGATTGCATCTGAAGCTTATATCGATACGAGTTCAGAGGGGCAATATCAGTAAACTCTATGGATAATAAGCTGACTGTGAATAGGGAGAGTAGGGATCCTTTCACTACCTGTGAAATGTTCTTGGACAGGTGGAGTTCGACTGAGTTCAGCGACAGAAGTTGCTTAAAAAGGTATTCCGCAAGGACTTGTTGGTCTGATGATTTCAAGCGATTAAAGAAACGCTTATTAAAGTCCGAGCGTACTATCCATAGAATTGAATAGAGATGCTAAGTTAAACCGCTTGTTGAGATATCATTAAAATTTCGACTTGAGTACAATATGTTAGCAGCTCCTTCTTTCTGTCAGAATTATATAGGTGGATTCTTGTAGCCTAAATGAGTCACCTCTGCTACATGAAATGCCGAAATGTTTAATATTATTTTGAGTTTTGGGAGCTGACCTTTTTTGGTTTTGTTTTTTTTTTCTTTGGCAAGGGGAGGATAAAACTGTCAGAAACATGTCGAATGATTTGTGGGGCACGAAAACATGCTGCCGTGAGGCGAGGCGGAGCCGTGAATGTGTCTATCAACCACAAAAGAAACCTGCGTCCAGGCTCGTTACTTATGTCGTATGTAGGTTGTACGTCGCTGATAGTCTCGTTATGAAGCAGATGGAACTTCGTGGAACTTCCGACAATTTCATGTGAATTACCGTCTTGTCTCCGTATGATATGATCGTGAGTCTTTAACTCAAGCGCCTGCAATTGTCGTCGGTAGGCCTGAGTCGACCTCCTCTGAAACACTGTTTCACGTTCAATTCAGCATTTGTAGGGAAGTTTGGTGTGGTAAGATGCGGCCCAGTTAAATTTGTCTCACCTGGCTCTCTTCCAAAGATCGTGACTAACTCCTCCAGCTCTCTTGTGAGTCCTAGATAGTAGAAGGGTAAGTGCCGACACCGCTGCTGAGTTACTTTTTAATTACTCGGTGGGCAACCGAAATTTCTGATGGCTTGTTTTCGACCTGTAAATGGCTTGCTTAAGAAAAAAGTTGACTTTCAAGTGTGGCAAAAAATGCGTTTAAATAATATTGACATGGACGGTATCGTAATCCGTTCTGATCATGATTTTAAGCGCAATTATTTCCGTGGTTATAAAGTAGTCTATTCTGGGCCATCAATCAAAAAAGCGTATAGAGAATCTGCTTCTCAGATCATTCTCCTATATCATGTTTTGCTATTAGGAATTCTTTAATAAGGCTGTTCATTTCGTGGCAAAATTGTTGCCCTGAATTTAAACCAAACTGGCGGCATGCAATTTAAAAGTATGCAATATTTGCCTTAGCACCAAATTATACCAATCCGTTGGTGCATATGTCACACCGCGGATTCCTCGTTATTCTGCCCATTGTAAAACGATTTCAGCAAACCAAATAATTGTGAACATTATTATCATAAATTGAACTGTCCATCTACTTTTTGTCAGTCTTAAAATTTCGCGTCTAATTTGGCGCTTTATGTGCCCAGCTAACCATTTCATTATTGTTCAATTTAAAGGCACATTCAATAGGCCAATCAACCAATGAAGCTGTATTTCAGGTTCAGTCTTTGTCTTTCGCATTTAGTTAAATTTGTGGTGCCTACACACACACCCTTTTCACTGCGTTCCGCTACTTCAAAGTGACAGCAGCTCAAGCAGCTTGAAGAAGACGAGCCTTTTCTTGTAACGGTGACATGGACGCGGTTGACCAACTTTCGAATGGCTTACCGTTAGTCACCGTGGGTATTGAATGCCGCACCCACACAAGAGTAGGCGTCATAGTGCGAGTGAGCGAGGCACTGAGTAATTGCCAAAACAGTACTTTGAGTTGAAAAGTTAAGAAAAAAATTGTAACGAGGAAATAATTAATAACTAGAAAATTTTGTAATCAATAGTCACGCACAATGAATTTAATGGAGATGGGCAACTGTGCTTGTGGCATGTAAACACCTTGTGCTATTTTTCATTTCTACCTATAGCTGAGGGCCACCGCCAGTCGAAGTTCTCTGGGGTGTTTGAGGTGTGTCAAGCTCTTCGAGCTGTGCTTGTATTTGTTTACTCGCTGGTTTGGCCTGCTGCTGGCACAAAAGTTTTTTCCGGCCACATTATTGCCACCAGTAATGACAGCAGTCGGCCGCCGTAGCCGAATGGGTAGGTGCGTGATTACCATTCGGAATTCACAGAGAGGTCGTTGGTTCGAATCTCGGTGAAAGCAAAATTAATAAAAACATTTTCTAATAGCGGTCGCCCCTCGGCAGGCAATGGCAAACCTCCGAGTGTATTTCTGCCATGAAAAAGCTCCTCATAAAAATATCTGCCGTTCGGAGTCGGCTTGAAACTGTAGGTCCCTCCATTTGTGGAACAACATCAACACGCACACCACAAATAGGAGGAGGAGCTCGGCCAAACACTTAACAGAAGTGTACGCGCCAATTATTTATTTTTTTTTTTTAATGACAGCAGTTGAAGGTTTCTGCCCCTTGCGCTCTCTCTCTCTCCCTCTCTCTCTATCTCTCTCACTCTATATGCTTTATATTTGTTTAATTTTGTGAATTTTTTTGGAAATATTTCTTTGTTAATGTGAATTGTTGGGTTGTATTTGTGATGTGGCAATCAAATTTTTCATATTTTACCCCTTTTCGTCACGTTTCGGTCTATTTAATGGCGTGCTAAGGTTTCCCTGCCAGCCCCGAAACTATTTTTCTTCACTTTTGCCACCGATTGGCACCAGTTACAGCCATCGCCACTGGGGCCTTCACAGGGTCTCGCACATCAATGCGATGTCAGCGGAATTCGACAAACAGCTCATGCCATTAAATTGGTGTTGTTGTGGTAGTGATGTCTATCAATTTGCATGCACACGCACACATATAATGCCACGCCACGCCACGTTGGTGCACTTCAAATTTCGATTGCAATTTATAAAATAAACGAAGCCAAAATTTATTTGGGAGGCTTTTTGGTGGCCTCTGATTTGCTGCTTGCGAACGCGAGCCGCATCGATATTATTGATGATATCATAACAATTTATGAATTTGGCACACTGGAAAATATTTAGTGAAAAATCAGAAAGGAAGGAAAGCCAAATAAAATAAAATTTAAGGGAATAAAATAAAATAAAATTTAAGAGAATTAAATAAAATAAATTTAAATAGAACAAAAAAAAATTAAAATAAAATGAAGCAAAGTAAAAACAAAAAAAAAAAAATCAAAATTAAACCAAAAACTTAGTGAACAAATTTATAATAGAAAAAAAAAAAACAATTAAAAAAATAGTAATAAATAAAACAAAATTCAGTTAAATTAAATTGAATTAAATGAAATAAATTAAATTAAAAACAAAATAAATAAATAAAAATTTATTCATAGAATTAAATTTATTTACTTATAAAATGATGTTAAATTAAATAAAAATGAAAAAAATAATAGAAAAAAAACGTAAAACATAGTAAATAAAATAAAATTTAGTTGAATTAAATAAAGTAATTTAAACTAGCACAAAAGCAAAAAAAAAGAAATCAATAAATAGGAAACAATACATAAATAACATAACACAATTCAATAACATAAAATTAAATAAAGGAAAATAAAATAAAATTAACTTAAATAAAACAAATCTCAAAAAATACGATAAAAAAAATAAAAAAAAAAAAATCAAGAAAAGTTCAGTTAAATTAAATTAAATACATTAAATCAGAAAAAATAAATTTAATTGAATAAAATTTAATAAAAGAAAATAATGGCGAACAAAGTAAAAAATATTAGAAATAAAAATATGATGAATGAAATAAATGTATAATAGAAAAAAATTAATAGAATGCAGCTACTTAAATTAACTAAAAAAATTAAAATTAGAAGGAAATAAAAACAAAAATTAATGCATAAATAAAATGACATACAATAAAACAAAATAAAAAAATGAATGTAATTAAATTAAATTAAAAAAATAAAAACAGAACAAAATGAGAAAAATTAAAAAGAAAATAGTGAATAAAATAAAATTCAGTTAAATTAAAGCAGAATAAATAAAAATCAATTCTAAATGATATTAATACTTCTTCTTTCATAGCGTTACAACGCGGGGTGCGTCAAAGCTTCCTTCAAAATGCTCCTCCAAAGCGGTTTATCTTGAGCTGTTGCTTCGTAGTTACATACTCCCAGCTTCTTAAGATCATGTTCTACTGCGCCTATCCAACGGATCCTCGGCCTGCCTTTGGCCTTCACGCCCATTAGCTTTCCTGTCGAGACTTTCTTCACGGTACAGTCAACAAGCATACGGATCACATGATCTAACCATCTTATGCGCTGCGCTTTAACAAAACGCACAGCTGTCTCGTTCTGAGTTAGATCGTTCACTTCCGAGTTCAATCGAATTCTATAGGTACCATCAACCATTCTTATTGGGCCAAAGATGTTTCTTAAAATTTTTCTTTCCATGCGAGCAATCTGAGCACAATCATCATCCTTAAGAGTCCATACCTCACAACCATATGTTAGGATGGGTCGAATAGGGGTCTTGTACTCGTACATAGTTAACTTTGTAGCTTTAGACAAAGTTTGGAAATCTGTCAGTAATGGTTTGGGACCGTATATCAACAATGGTAGTGGGTGAAATCAAAATTTTGGACGAAATAATGACCAAGGAAGTATATCTTCATATTTTAAAAAACGAATTGACTTCCAGTATTAGAAAATTCGGCTTTGTTGATCCGGAAAAATCGAACAAATTTAAATAGCAATACAATGAGGATACTGATCCCAAACCTAAATCTTATTTATGCAGGTCCTGGTTACTCTACAACTGCACCAAAGCTTTTGATACTGCCGCCGAAAGTCCCGACATTAGCCCAATCGAAAATTTGTGGGTTCATTTAAAAATAAAAGTAGGAAAAAGATCGCCAACTAATAAAACTGAATTAATAAGATTCATCAGAGAAGAATGGGAAAAAATACTCGTAGCATTGGAATTTGATATTCCGAAACTAATTAATAAATAAACTAAATAATTTTTTACCCCTTTTACATTCCATACCATTTGCAAAAAAACCCAACTGAATGAAATTCGCGCAAAAGACCTGCATTTTTGTTGTTTTCATCAGTTATGCAAAGATTTTTTGACACTTTTTAAATAAGTAAACACCTTTTTTTGTTGTTGTTTTTGTAATGTGTATTTTTATTTAATAAATGTTGGCGCCTAATAGTCGTAGACAAGCACAGTAATCAAATGTGTGTATACATTTTTTGTTTGCTTTTTTATTTGTTGTTGGAATTCTCGATCAAAGCTAGAATTTTAAATTTTTCTTCACTATGCAAAGATAATCTTGACAAACTGTATATATGGGGAATGCTGCTGGAGTGACAGTCCTTGACCAAATATAAATCTGGCTCGTTCCGGTTACGCAGAACCGACTGTCGTAGGAACGTTCAGAAACGGCCTCATGCTATCCGGCTTCCGTGGAGCTCAACAGATCTTCCTTGGGCTTGTAAGTTATGGATTTACTCCACTTCTTTCGAGCTACAGACATAAAAATAAAATTAATGAAAATGGGGCTAATTTCACATCACACCCATTCACCAAACTTGGCTCCCTTGGATTCCTCGGTTTACTAATTGCTCCACAATTTAAAGAAACGGATGGCTCTTCCAACGAAGAGTTGATTGCACAAACGCATGACTATTTTTCTGGCTGCGACAAATCCAGTTATTCGGAAGAGATCAACAAACTAGAGCAACGTTGAATAAAGTGCCTATGTAAGCCTAAAGGAGAGTACGCGGAAAAACCAAAAAAATTATCTCAAACAATTAAGAAGTTTTCATGTTTGAACGGACTTTTCAAACGACTATTGTTTGCCCAAACATTCTTCTATGTATTTCAAAATAATCTTGAAGTTAATACTAATTTTCCTCAGTGTATTTTTTTGGCAATTACTTGCACCGCAGTATATTGTACCTTAAATTTCCTGCCATGCAACTTCACTCGATTTGTTGTGTCAAAACGAGTGTCGATGATGTCAAATATATAGCGAGACCTATAATATGAGTGTGAGTACACCTACACACCCACACATCCCAAACATCTACACGTAGAGTCAAACTAGGCACACTTCATGCGCCAATTCCCTCAAATATTGTGGGCCGCCAAGCGAGACTCGAAACATTATCAAAGTTCTGCCAAATCAGCATATCAGGTTACACGAGCTCACCTGCTGTGACTGACGATTACAGCGCAGCGGCACCAAACCGCCTATCATAGCGAACGCGGGCTACTGCTCCCTATGCCACTACACTACAGTGACTCATACACTCATGCACAGGCACACTCATAGCGACATGCGAATTCCGCGAAAGCTCGCCACCCGCTATTCAGTCAGTCACGCAATTCACCTTTCGCGCATTTTCGTGTTCGCCGTACTTTTGACATTTTGACGAAGAGGAAATGTCACGTCACGTCGTGTTTTGCCGCACACCTCCAATTTCCGGTTGAACGGGCTGCCAGCCAGTAACTGTCGATCGATGGTGGTGTGCACCAAAGTCAAATACACTACACGAAAGTGAAGTGTGTATAATGGCCGTGGATGCCGTTTAACCTGGTGAGCAAAGTGGAATGAATTTGAAAGAAATGCGTTTAGACTTAACAGAAATTTTCTTACCTAATGAGGACTTGACTTCTAACTAACTTTGATTTTATGGAGGCTTTGTAAACGATCTTCAAACCAATCCTTAGGATCTAAACTCCATTGTAATATACATCCAAAGATGCGCCCGCGCCAGCGAGCGCTGGGTTAACGCGCAAACGTGCAAAGTCGTGAAATCCTTCGGGGGCGCTCTAGGCAACTTCTAAGGCTAAGAAAGTCGCAGCTCATGAATTTGGTAGGCATCCTTACCGGATCTTACCCGTTAGGTGTCCATGCGGTGAGACTTTGGACTGCTTCAAGTTCTTTCTGCAGAAGTTGTTTGGAGAAAGCAATGGAATCATCTCAGTACTCTCTTCTCAGTTGCCCTGTCCTCGTCGGATAAAGATTTAGGCATTTGAACTCTCAAATTTCGGTACACCAGCGGATATTGCGGGTATAAATATCACACACCTAGTAAAATTCATCAATAGCTTGAAGCGAAAGTCACCGCAACGATCACAAGGCGTCTTCAAACGTTCATCAGCCGATGCTTGCGCCGCGTAATGCGAATTTTCTTGCCTCGAACTATATCCAATACCGATTTACGGAGGAAGGCAAATCAATCTGATGTGGCGACTGGAATCCGCAGAAGAAAATGGCAAAGGAACACCCTGCCACACCGTGAGGAAGAGTAACGACAACATCACCAAACAGAGGATGCTATGGAACCCCTTTCAACAGACAGGACGAAGTGCAGGCGGAGTATGAACCACCTGGCGCCGCTCAACGGAGGAGGAAATGAGATGCGTAAATAAAACCGGGAATAAGGTGAGAGCTCTTGCGCAAAACCGTGTTCGATGGCGAAGAGGATCTGTGGACGCCCTATGCTCCAAGTAGAAGTTAGAGGACCTTTACATATATATATATATATATATATATATATATATATTGAAGCGGTTAGAAACGAACGTAATCAGGCACCGTTGGTCGTTATCCTCTAATCCAAAGCGCATTCTTCCTTTTTCCACCTGTTTGGTTCTTGTCCTTCTGTTTCAGAATGGACGAATTTTTAGTATTTCTCTCGGTTGGCCCCTCACAAGTCATTTATCTTATCCCAATGTACAGGTACATCTAGTCCGAACACGATCACCTCAAACAATGACTGTTTGAGTCTAAAGGCTTCTCAAGCCTACGCAGAAGACCCAACTGTGCAGAACCTTGATTAACTTATTTCCCAGTTTCTGTTGTCGAATAAGCTGCTTGCTTATCTGTCAGGATATCTTTTCCTTTATTCTCATTCCTGCTTTCCATTGCATCCAATGCAACTAATTCATATTGCGTTCTCTGACTATGCGAAATTTTCCACTAGTGCTTTCTTGCGCCATGTGGTTGATTACCGATTATTTTCACTCTGGCCTCATGTAGCGACCTTTTCTATCTTTCACTTTTGACCCTTTTTATCGTCACTTTTGGAATATTTGGAGCATTGGATGGAAACATCTCGGGCCATGACATTTTCTAAGACTCTTGAAGTATCCATTTCTTTTCGAAAGAAGCTGCTAGAGAAGTTGGGTCTCTCTTTCAAGTAACTAAAGTATTGAAATGGCGAAATAAACAAAGCCTTAGATGAGAAAATGTTTTACTCAAATGCTTTACTCTTCATACTCCGTCTCAAATGAATTTGCATCAGTTGTGGGACGATGTAAGAAAGGTATAAATCATGAAGAGTACTGACGGCGAATATTTTTTTATAAGGTTGTCAAATGAATTCAAAATAACCTCGCAACTGTAACTCGGTGCATCGAAATTTACTCCACTTTGAGTAAGGAAAAAGAATGGGCACACGTCATCTCTTTGTCGATTTGAAAGCCACTTTGGTTAGTCCCAAAATGGGTTGCCAACATGTCGTGGTAGGTTGTAACTGAATTTTGTATCTCCGTAAAACTAAAAGGTCTGTGTAACATACGCTGACTACTCATAATGTCATCAGTTTGTCAAAATGGGACGGGATTTCTCCAAGTCGTTTGATACCATTGACGTTTCAGACCCGTTGACTTCCTATCGTGTGGCTGTGAGTATGCCTCGTATGTAATTGTAATGGTCATGCGGGTTAAGCTAAGGCTTTTATGCACTGCGACCAGATTGATCTATTGTGCGCCCCTAAATAATTTTAATTATTTAGTTTTGCGAAGATTCGAAACAGCTCCTTAGGAGAGAGCATTTGTAAGTCTTCATTCTCTAGTAAGTACGACCCCAGGATTAAATGTCTCCTGTGACCTAATGCTTCCCAATTGCTGATTAAGTGTGCCATGGGCTCCTCTTCATCACAGCAGAACCTGCATAAACTAGTGCTACATAGTCCTATTGGATTGAAATGTTTATTGCAGGCAAAGTGGCCCGTAAGTGCTCCACAGAGTAATCTGAGGCCCTCTTTGTCTAGGGTTAGAGCTGATTTTGCTCTGTTGGTATTAAATTTCAGGAACTGTTTGAGTGATTAAGGCCGTTTGTGCCGTTCCAATATTCCTTGTTTTTTAATTGGTCCCATTTTTTGGTTTCCTGTTTTAGGTTGTTTTCGTCAATCAATAAACGACCTTTCCACCCCTTTTTTGGCATAAAAGTCTGCCTTCTCGTTTCCTTCGTGTCCCTCATGTTCTGGTACCCAATTCAGGAAAACCTGATTGAGAGTAGCCAGTTTGTGGTATGGATTGTTGCACTCTATAAGGAGTTTTAAATTTAATGTAAAGCTATTTAAGGCTTTGAGGACTTTATTGATTGATTGACTGTCCGAAAGTACTTTTTCGGACCCTCTTTTGGATACGATTTGCACTATTTCCATTATGGTGAAAAGCTCCGCATGGAAAATTGTAGTATTTGTGTTCAGTGCTAAAGATTTATGTGATCTAGGCCCCACTATTCTTGCTCCTACCCCCTGGAGCGTTTTGGATCCATTTGTATACCATTTTTGCGAGGTATCTAGAGGTAAAATAGCATATCCTGAGGTGGCCCATGAAATGTTTGAGAGGACTATAATGCTGAAGATAGAAGGATAGACATAGAGACATAGACTTAGTGCTGTGAATAAGAAATAATGGCTCCGCTGTCTAGGTTTTGTCGTGCGAATGCATACGAACGCTTTAGCCCTGAAAGCTCTGGCGTCAGTTAGCTCAAGGAAGAAACGTCTGACGGCCAAAATCCTTTTGGATAGTGACGAGCGGCATGAGCCCGTCATCATCCCATCTGTCCTAGAACAGCAAATCATTTCTCACACAGAAAGAAATAAGATAAATGTATTTTTCAAGCTTGAATTTCGCTCCTCAATGTCAACTGGGTAAAAGCTGCGCTCATATGAACAAATTTTGACACATGATTTAACGGTGTTTTATGGTTGACATTTGGTCTTTTAGGGACCACTACAAACATTTCGAAAAGTGTGAACCGCATTGTGTGCGGTACATGGCGTAACAACGCCACACATTACAGCCGCCAAAATACTCTTAATAATGTGGCTAACGTGCAGCGAAACTGAATGGAATATTTTGCACTTAATGGCTCCGCATGAGTCGCACAATTAAGAGGTGACACTGTGTAAACTATAACAAAAGCAGGACGCGGGCAGGTGTGCCAACAATTGCTTAGACTTTTTTAAATTCATTGATTCACACAAAATGAGAAAAAAATTCTTCTTTTCGAAAATCCTCTAGATGGTCAATACGCAGGACAAAATGAGCTGTTATTGCCAATTGTCTTGAGATATCTTCTTTTGCATTGCATTTTGCAAACCTCAATGGGCGAATTTGAATGCCAGAGCTCCGCCCGCTGTGTCTTTATTCTCCCCTTGAATTGAGTGTGTAAATATACACAAATCCTTTGTCTCGGCTCAGACCACACAAGCATTCAGAGGATGAGTAGAAATATCTGTAAATTTATAATAGTAAATTCTTTCTACCTTCAAGTGTTTGGTTTAATTCGTTGCCAAATTGCTCAGTTACTGAAGTGTGTTCATTTATGCAACAATATGCTCGTGCTGCGTCATCGAAGTGTGGTCCTCACGCTGTTTTAAAAAACAGATTACTTTATTTTGTTTACTAGAAGACAATTGTTTTGTTTACAAAATTCATATCGTACCCGTAAGTAGATGAGAAATTCCTCTTGTTTGGAAACAAAGAGTGGAGAGAGTGGAGCCATAGGCCGCTATACAATTCAATTCACTATTAAACGGGGCTTGTGAGCCTAAAATGGTGTACTATTAATTAGTATCTACTAAAGTAAAAATATATAAAAAACATGCTTCATCATCAAAAGTAGGATCCTGTTCTCAGAACCAAAAGCAAAAACGCTCTCGGTTGAATGAATATTGCAATATGAAAGATATCCAATAGGATTTGGCATCTACCCTACACATTTCTCCTAGAAAGAAGGTCACAGACTTACCGCCTAGCGCAGTTATTTCTGTGCAATTAACATTGGCACAGCCACCGTATTCCCCAGATCTGGCCCCCTGTGACTTTCTTTGTTCTCGAAACTGAAGAGGACCACGAAAGGACGACGCTACGCTACGATTGACGAGATAAAGACGGCGTCGTAGAAGAAGCTGAACAAGATAAAAAAATGATTTTTTTAAGTGCTTCGGAGATTGAAAAATACGGGGGACAAGTGCATAATATCTCATGGGGATTACTTTGAAGGGGACAAAACAGATATTAATGAATAAATAAATAATTTTTGAAAAAATTGACTTGAGTAGCATTCTTAGAAAACACGGAAGACCCCCAGAAGATGGATTGATTATATCCAAGAAGACCTACGATGCGTAAATGCTAGTCATCCTATCGGAAGATTTATAATTTTGGCAAATGGTGTCGTACGTCAATCATATTTGACCCTTGTGAACTAGAATTAGCTGCAGTAGACAGACAGACAAGCAGTGGAATACGCAGAGGTCCAAATAAAGATTTCCATCACATAAAATCACATTTTTTATTTGGTAAAAAAGTTTAAAGAAAAAAATGGATGACTAATTTTACGCCAACTGGTATTTTTTTACTAAAAATAGGCCTTTGTTATATATTTGAATATCAAATTTTGGACTAAATATCTCAAAAAATACTACTTTCACCATTTTAGAGAATTCTCTTTGGAAGAATTCTTTCTTTTCTTTTTATTGTAATTTTTTCAAAGCACTATCATATAATTGGCGAATCAATAAAAATCCTACATTAAATATTCCTTCGACTTTTAGAGTGTTTTTTTTTTTTAATTCATCTGTACTACGAAATCTTTCCATTCAATATTGAATGGATTTTCACTCTCCTGAAGTACACAACTTGTAACTAAAGAAATCCTTCTGGCCAGTATGGATCAGAGGTGTTTGAGTGATATTTTCTTCCTCTTAATGGAGGAAGAGTTGGCCGAGTTTAACAAAGCGCGCCAGTCGTGCTATCTCGTGCTAACCGGCGCCAGTTGGTCCAACGTGCAAAGGTCCAAAAATCTTTCTCTGAAACTTTCTCTCAAACACTCCAAGCGTCGCTTCATCGGATGTTGTCATCATCCAAGCTTCTGCGCCATACGTTGGGACGAGCATGATTAGAGCCTTGTGGAGTGTGAATTTTGTTCGTCGAGAGAGTTGCCTAATTAGTCCAAAGTAGCACTTGTTGGCAAGAGAGATTCTACGTTGGATTTCAAGGCTGACATTGTTATCGGTGTTAATGCTGGTTCTTAAATAAATGAAGTCTCGAGTGAGATTTTCAGGTTAACAAAATCTCAGCTCTTGAATTTCCTGGGTGTCCTCACAATACACTATCCGCGAGATATACATGCCGTGAGACTCGCCTCGAGTCCTTTTTGCGTCACCTGTATGGAGGATGAGGTGGAATCATCTCAGCACCGTCTCCTTACCTACCCTGCTCTCGTGGAACTAAGATTTAGGCATCTTGGTTCTCGCTTCTTTGCTACGCCTGTTGATATAGCAGGCCTTGGTATTAAAAGTCTGATGAACTTCATCAGCAACATAAGGCGGTTAACACAACCGTAGCGCAGTGATCGTTCGTAATTAACAAATACTCTAAATCTCCTCCTTCCCCCACCCCCTGCTCTCTCTGCTTTTTGTCCTATCGGACTCCTTCACCTAACTTACTTTGCAGTGTCACCACAAAGGATAAGTTTGATTTCTTCGTCCGAGTGCGCCCATTCTAACCCAGCCTTCTGAAGTCCTGGCTTCCATTTTAAATTCAATTCATAACATTTCTTCCACTCTCTATAATTGCTTATACGACTAATACTTTATTCTTTAAAAATACGCTAGCAAATTCTTAATTCAGTGCACTCATACAAAATTTATTTCATTTGTTTTTATTTTTTAACTTCTTGCATGCAGACCCAAATAATTCTCATGGTTCTCAATATTTTGCGTTAGCAAAAACAAAAAAAAAAAATTATGAATAATGGAAACAAAGATGTTATTGAAAAATTTCTACTTTTTTAACTACACTGACTTTTTATTAAGCTCATCAGTCAATCAGGGAGAATTGCACATGTCCTTTCATGGATTCACTCAACATTATTTGGATGAAGAGAAAGCCGTAGACAATAATCGTTGAAATCACATGAAACCAAAGCGTACAAACCAAATCGTGTAGTTGTTGCAAACAATTGAGCCCAACAACATGTCAATTACACAGGCAATCAATAAGGAATCACTACACTCTAGTGACAAATTCCATAGGAAATCGGCAAAAGGACGAATTAGCAATTCATACATGATTGGCAATGCGAAGATGTGAAAGCCGAACAATGCAAGGACGCACGGTAGCACTTACGACAAGTATGCATGTATGTGTGTGTGAGTGTGTGTATACTATAGTGTTTATAGTATTTACAGCTGTGTTCACAATAAGAGCAGCGTATATTGCAAATTTCCGTGCATGAAGCACCAACATGATAGGAAAAGTTTTTTTCTAATAGCGGTCGCCCGTCGGCAAGCATTGGCAAGTTTCCGAGTAAAAAACAAATCCGTATAAAAAAATATTTGCCGTTCAGAAACGGCTTAAAACTGTAGGGCCGTCCATTTACATCAAGACGCACACCACAAATAGGAAGAGGAGCTCGGCCAAACACCCGAAAATCGCAAAGTTTTGAATATTTTTTTTAATTTAAGATTTTTTTTTCATAAAAATATAGTTCATACTACAATGAAAACCATATAATATAATATAAAGTTTCAAGCTTTGTAGAAAATGTAAACAAAATTGAAAATTTTTCATTAGCGTTTAAAATTTTTTAATCAGAATTTTTTATATAAAAATATATGTAGTTTAAACTACAACAAAAACCATATAACACAAAGTTTCAAACTTTGTGAATTTTTTTCTATAATTCCGTAATTTCTTAAAATTTCAGTTTAAATCTATTGAAATTTCCGAATTTTACTCAGAATTTTTATTTATAAATTTTTTTTTTGAGTGAATTTTGAGTAAAAAACTTGAAATTTCAATGAATTTGAAACGAAACTAATTTGAATGGAAGTAAAAATTTCACAATTTATTAAAATTTTAATTTAAATTCATTGAAATTTCCAACTTTTTACTCAGAATGTTCATTTATTAATTTTTTTTTAGTAAATTTTGAGTAAAACACTTGAAACTGCAATGAATTTGAATCGAAACTAATTTGAATGGAAGTAAAAATTGCATAATTCAGCAAAATTTTAATTTAAATCCATTAAAATTTCCAACTTTTTACTCAGAATGTTTATTTATTAATTTTTTGTTTGAGTGAATTTTGTGTAAAAAAATTTAAATTTCAATGAATTTGAATGGAAATAAAAATTTCACAATTTCTTGGAAGTAAAAATTGCACAATTCACTAAAATTTTAATTTAAATTCATTGAAATTTCCAACTTTTCACTCAGAATTTTGATTTATTAATTTTTTTTTTTTGAGTCAATTTTGAGTAAAAAATTTAAATTTCAATGAATTTGAATCGAAACTAATTTGAGTGAAAGTAAAAATTGCACAATTCAGCACAATTTTAATTTAAATCCATTGAAATTTCCAAGTTTTTACTCAGAATTTTGATTTATTAATTTTTTTTTTGAGTAAATTTTGAGTAAAAAACTTGAGATTTCAATGAATTTGAATCGAAATTAATTTGAATGGAAGCAAAATTTGCACAATTCAGTAAAATTTTAATTAAAATTCATCGAAATTTCAAGTTTTCTACCCCGGATTTTTTTTAATTCTTTATTAATTTTAGTAAAAATTTGAAATTTGTATGAACTTACATTGAAATTGTAGAAATCAATTTGCAGGGAAATAAAAATTGCTCTATTCAGTAAAATTTCAATTTAAGTTCATTGAAATTTTAAACTTTTTACTCAGAATTTTTATTTTTTAATACTTTTTTTTAGTCGAATTTTTTATGAATTTTAATTCAAATTATGATAAACTCTTTTGAAAACAAATGGAAATTTACAAACTCATTTAAATTTTAATTTAAATTCATTGAAGTTTCCCACTTTTTCCTAAAAAATTTTGTTGTTCGAAGTTGGAAACTTTGCACTACAAGGTTTTTGTTGTACTGTTAACTATAATTTTATATAAAAAAATTTCGAGTAAAAAGTTTGAGACTGGGATTGATGAATGATTGGAGGAATGATTCAATTATTAAAGGACAATTAGCCAGTGCAGCACTCAGACATTAATTAAGTCCATTATACTACACTTGGATTCCTTTTTAATTTTCTTTAAATCTACCCGATCTCCGAAGAAATCTGAGTAGATCTTTTGATGCCAAGGAGCCAAGATGATCGCCTCTTAACACATCAGTGCCAAAGACCTCAAGCCTGATTCGAGCGAAGACGGGCAGACGCACAGAAAGTGGTACGCCGTCTCATCAACCTCTCCACATGCTGGGCAGAGTGCACTGTCTGAGATGCCCACCCTTTCCATGTACTTCGCCCACAGAAAGTGGCCCGTCAATAGTCCAACCAGCTGTCGGCACTCCCTACTGCTCAATGACAGGTGCGTTTGCGAAACACTGACACTCCCTTACAAAAGGTTGTGTTTAAAAAGGTGAATAAAGTGGAAAAAATTAAATCCTCTTTGGTAAAAATGGTAGCAAAATATTATTTTCTTACTTAAATGGAAACCAACTGCGAGCGGTTTAAAAAATAAATTTTAATTTATATTTAGATGAAAATTAATGTACAAATAGAGGTTTTTAGCGGAAATAGCCAAGTCTGATATTAAAACGAGAAATTATTTCACTTAATCCAAGATTTTATTTTTTGAACTAATTTTTAAATTTAAAACCGATCGCGAAGTTGCGAAGTTTCGCCAATATGGAAATATTTTGTTTAAAAGAAATAAATAATTAGCGCATACACTTTTCTGTTAGTTGTTTGGCCGAGATCCTCCTCCTATTTGTAGCGCGTGTCTTAATGTTGTTCCACACAGTTGGACCTACAGTTTTAAGCCGATTCCGTCAGATGGTTTTTTAAGAGGAGCTTTTTTATGCTGGTCCTGTGTTTTGCTAAGCCTCCGCTGAACACTTCATCCATCCATTGAAAACAAGTTCCGTCAATATCAACTTTCTTATAATCAGATCTGCAATATTATCGATTGCTTCGGCACTATCCCATTATTCTCTCTATCGTAACTCTTTGGGAAATGCTAACTCTTCGCACACCATGAATACAGTCTAAATCAACACATCGCAAGAAATGAAGCTTTGTAAATTCTCCACTCAGCGATCGCGGATTGCGTCAATTACTCTATCATGTCCTGACTTAAGCGGTTCATGTCATATTACCATAGTCCTGATCATACCGATGAAAACTCTTTTTGTTGCTCGTAAGCAGACCATTTTGAAAATGAATTGTTTTTTCTACAAATTTTACTTTACCTCCATTTTTACTCAAAATTTCTAAAGCTAGCAACCCAGTGTCTTGCTACGGGAGCCGATTTGTCAAGGGAGAACGAGAAAGCTGCTTACTGAGCAAACCTTTTATCATTGAATCATGATTTTGTAGTACGTTCAATTTTGTTATAATATTGCGCCAGTTTCAAATGGCGTTGAGTTTTTATAATTTAAATTTTTTTAATTAGTTTTCGAACATTTTTGTTTTTCATTCATGGTGCTCTACATTTTCTTCCATATAAGGGGGGATTCCCATTCTCCGGCTTAAAAAAATCTTTTTTTTTTTTTACCGATTCTTGTTTATTATACTTTCAAAGAACTCTGTGCAAAATTTCATGACGAAATTCGTTAAATTAACGAAGTTATGCGTGATCAGTGAACTCGGCGCGCTCCATAATACTGAGAAAGCGCGCGGGCAATAGCCCAGCCTTAATGCAACGAAAGAAGCTCGAATTTTACGTGGGGGTCAGGTACAAAGTCAATTTTTTGAAGAGGAAGAGGGAGTACTATATGGTCCTGGAATAGCTGATTAACTCGAAAATGCTGTGAGTCTTAAATATATACCTTTTTTCACATAAATATTTGAATGCGTTTTTCTCAAAACAGCATTTTTCTATACGGCCGCCATGATATCTCGGGAACTATTCGGTCGATTGCTGTCAAATTTGACACGAATCTCGAAATAATATCTGTATCTATCATAAACATGGGAAAATAAGTTACGTGCATGAATTTTTTTTTATAAATAAATCCAAGAAAAAAATGTGCGAAAAAACAAACTTTGTCTTTCAACCCTCGCAGTTATATTAATTTTCGAAAATTTTTTTTTCAAAAGCTAAGTATGAGCTATGTATGAACTATATTCATAAAGAGTAAAATGCCATTTGAATTTTTCCTTTCAGACAACCTGGAGCTGAGTTATCGTGCGGCCAGCGACCAGGAATTTTCATAGACATTTCACCTCGAGCGTTGTCAGAGCCACAATTTTCCAGAAAATCGACCAAAAATTGAAGTTGATTTTATACACATAATGCATAATAAGTATGGCTGTAAATTTCCCAAAAGATTCAACTGATAGTTTACCCAATAAAAATTCGTAAAAAAACCATAATTTTTGGCGTTTGAAATGGGAATCCCCCCATAACGAAAGCTTAAATTTTTTTTATATGCGGGAAATGCTCAAAAGCGCCAGCAAAAAAAATTGTCAAAAATCAACGCGATTTTTGAGACACTTCAAACTTGCACTTTGTTATATCAAAATTCAATTATCTATAAAACTGCGTACTCGAAATTTTTCTAAAAATTCTGCTTAAAAATTTGAAGGATTGAAGAAAATTTTGGGGGTTTTTAAGTTTTGTATTAAGCTGAGAAATTTCGAATTCTATGCTTTTTGTTGTTGTATGAGTTACAATTTTATAAGAAAAAATGAAAAAAAAATTTAGAAAAATTTAAAAAAACTGTTAAAACTTTGCAGTCAATCGCACTGCTAATATTGCGATCACAGGTGTACATACAAGCATACACACATATCATGGCGCACAGAGGCAACAGCGTAAGCAGATTTGCTTGGATTGAATGAATGAATGAAAAAAATATACAAAAAACCAACAACAACTCAAACTCAAGTGACAAAGAAGACATAAACACACATACGACACGTTAAGCAGATTATGACTTGAAAGGCGGACGTGCGGGCGCACTGCATAGACAAAGTAGCAGCAGTGGTAATCGAAACAGTAGTTGACAAGAGCAGAAATAAAGGAGACACAAAGAAAAAATTAAAAAGCATATCCTGTGCAATACATCATCCGATCAAAATACTTAAGAAAAAATCTGCACCAGTGCTGATGTCAGAAGAGGAAGAAGAGCCACCAGCAGTAGCAGCAGCGAGGTTGGAATGATGCAGTGTAACTTTGGCAAATAAAGACTCCTTCAAGATAATGCATGGCGTAATGGAGGAAAAGAAGAAGCAGAAGAAGCAGAAGAATTAGCAGCAGCAATAGTAGGACAATACAGTTAACCGTGCGCAAGTAACTCAGCAGCTTAAAGGACACATTGACGCATAAGCATACATACACACACATCTACAATAAGGCTTGGCGGTGGCAGAGAAAAGGACACTTTCTGCCTCAATTCATTCATGTTTCTCATTCATGTCACTTACGCACACAAAGTCCTGGGAAACTGCGCAGCAAAGTAAGTGATACCCTCGACCTTAACCTGTCCTGATATGCCGGCAGCAAGTTGAGATTGATTATGGACTTTTGTGCTCAAATAATTTAAGGCGATTTAGAAATTTTTCGCATCCGCAGCGGCGGTATTTGCTGGGTGTGTTGCATTGCAAAAATTGCATTCTTCGCTGGAGCTGTCACATAATCGAACATTTCGCAAGGTGCAACGCACCAGCGGCGGTGCATCAAAAGCAGTAGAAATGCGATAAAAAGATTCTGAATGTTTTACGCTCTTTTTTTGTTTTTTTTTGGTCGTTCCTTTTCTGCTTAACCTGCCCTTGAACGCAGGCATTTTACGTCTTAGTTTTCTGGCACTGCTACGCCTTCTTGCTGACGTGCACAGTTTACTTAACTCCATGTCGCGCTAATCCGGCCACAACAACATGCCATCGGTGGCTCAGATGGTTGGTTGCCTTTGGCAAGTACGCCCGCATGCTGTGCTGCTACGAGCGCTGCGTCTGTTTATTTAAAGGGGGCGCAAATCATATCAAAGGCATTATTAGTATTAGCTGGGTTTTAGCGACGATAAAAAGGTTTTGGATGCGCGTAACCTGTTTTAGTTAATTTAAAAGGGGCAACACAATAGCGCTGGAAAAGAGTAGCCCGGCAGCTTGCGCCCTTAAGCAGTGTCAGTGTTTTCTCTGTAGTAGTAGATAGTAGGTGAGTGCGTATGTATGTGTGTGGGCGCATGTAGCTTGCCACAGCATGTCAATCAATAACCTCAAATTTTACCGCCAAAAAACTTTGCGCTGCCAACGGCTTTGTGTTCTGCTCAGCCGTCCATTGTTCCGCAATGCGCGGTGCTCAGTTCACCCCTTTTTCTGCAAGGCTTTATCGTTAAAAGCGGACCATTTATTATGCGCCTTAAAGCTTAGTTTTACTACCGACTGCGTGCTTTATGCCAGTTATTTAGCTACTTAGCGGCGTTGAGATGTTTATGATAATTTATCTTTGGATTTTGGCTGCTAAGTACGTTGATATTCATCATTTGGCAGACGCTTAACGAGGCCTATTACACTCATCTTCTGATAGCTTTGAGTCAATTAAAATAAAAGAGGCAAATATTTTGGTGGCTTTTTAAATTTTTCAAATTTGCAGAAATAATAAAATATTTAGATTTTTAGTGGTGATAAAAAATGGGTAAATCAAATAAAGAGAGCTCGCCACCAACGGACACAGGAGCTGCAGCTAGTGGAACTGCGGACATTCAAAGCAGCGTTTATAGCTGCGGTAAAGGAGAGTAAACGGAAATACTTGAAAGGGTAAAGTATACGGCCGCCGTAGCCGAATAGGCTGGTGCGTGGCTACCATTCGGAATTCACAGAGAGAACGTAGGTTCTAATCTCGGTGAAACACCAAAATTAAGAAAAAGTCTTTTCTAATGGCGATCGCCCCTCCACAGGCAATGGCAAACCTCCGTGTTTATTTCTGCCATGAAAAAGCTTCTCATAAAAAATATCTTCTGTTCGGAGTCGGCTTGAAACTATAGGTTCCTCCATCTGTGAACAACATCAAACTTTCCAGGGCACCACAATTAACATGCCCAATTCACATGGCAGCTGCGGACAATACACTTTCATCTGCTCAAAAGAAACTGGTGTGCGACGTCAGAGAAAACCCTCAACCTATCCCACTTGTGAACGCGGAAGACGTAGTAAATGCAGTAAGCCGCACTCAGGACAGTAAAGCTCCGAGATTGGATGGTATACCCAAACACTGCCCTCAAAACAGCAGCCAAAATGAGCCCTGACGTATTTGCCACGCTGTTTTACAGCTGTCCCCTGGAAGGTGTTTTCCCCGACGTGTGGAAAAGGCAGCGGTTAGTACTCTTGCTGAATCCCGGGAAGCCACATGGTCAACCCTCAACGTACCGCCCACTGTGCATGTTGAATACTATTGGTAAAATGCTAGAGCAAATAATCTGTAGTAGACTACATGAGCATCTGAAAAAGCCTGGTGTGCTCTCCCCTTACCAGTTCGGTTGCCGAAAAGCTCAGTGGACAAGGGATGCCATTCAGTATGTTAATAGGTTAAGAAGGGTTGCCCACAAGGCGATGTACTCTCTCCCCTACTTTGGTGCTTCGTGGTGGACTCTCTTCTTAACGATCTCAGGAAATTGGACACAACCAAGCCTACTCAGGCGATGTGTGCGTATTAATCTCAGGACGATCACTTGAAGTTATATGCAATAAAATGCAGGTAGCTCTAAATAAGATTGAGTATTGGTGCGAATTACATGGTCTTTCAGTGAATTCTACAAAAAGTACCTTGGTGCTTTTCACTAGGAAACGCAATATGGAAGGCTTGTTACTACCCACATTGAAAGGGATAACACTGCAACTGTCTTCTGAGGTTAAATATTTAGGAGTAATCCTAGATAGTAAACTTACCTGAAAGAAGCACGTCGAGCAGAAGGTCACTAAAAGTCTTCCGGCAGTGTAAGAGAACCTTTGGCAAGACATGGGGTCTAAGACCGGCGATAGTACACTGGCTGTACATCAACTTTGGATGCTTAGCACAACGCAATTGAAACTATTGACAACAATAGTATCGACGCAAATGAGACCCACATCTATACCGATGGAAGCAAGTTTGAAACAGGTGCTTGTGGATCAGCTTTTGTCGTTCATAAACAAGATGACGACTGGACGTCACGTAAATTACATGACATATGCACTGTCTTCCAGGCTGAAGCTCTAGCAATTGACGCTGCACTGAAGGGGGCTCAGAAAGAATGGAAAACGGAAAAACTAGACATATATAGCGACAGTTGCTCTTATCTGGAAGCTATCCAAAATCGGAGCAATCCTAATCCCTTAATAGCATCAATTCATCAGCACCTGCACCTTCTTCGCCAGGGACACAGAATTGACTTTTACTGGGTCAAATCACATATCGGTATTGAAGGAAATGAGCGCGCAGATGAGCAGGCAAAAGAAGCTGCAAATCAAGATGTTGATCGAGTATACAGTGCATTTCCTTTAAGCTACGCTATACGGCAATTTCGTCTTAAAATATTCGAGTCATGGCAGCGGGAGTATGCCGACAATACCCCTGGCTCCATTACGAAGACTTTCTTCCCAATTCTTGAAGATACGCAACTATACCGACAACTCTTTGGGGTATCATTCGAATTGACACAGCTCTTTACTGGCCATGGTTTCAATAAGGCATACACACATCATATAAGGCGATTCAGAATCATTGACGAAGACTAGTGCCCGTGTGACCAACTCACTGTGCAGAGTATGCATCATCTTTTGCACGACTGCCCACGCTTTCACAATGCACGACAGAGGCACAAAACATTCTGTGCACAATATGATATTCCAGCATTTAATATAATATTAAGCAAATATCCTAGTTTGATAACATCATTCAATGATTTTGTCAAAAAATTTATCGATAATTTAAAAAACTTCAATACTTCAAACATTCCTAACTCATGACTTAAACATAATATTAATATAGTAGAATATTGTTAAACTATAAAATATGTAATCGAAAATATTTGTAATATATCTGAATGTCATACTGCACATATGTGACTGTCAAGCATCTTCAGTTTGGTCTATAATTTAACCATGAATCGTCTTACAAATGAACAACGCTTGCAAATCATTGAATTTTACTATAAAAATGCGTGTTCTGTTAAGAAAGTTTAAGATCCACTTTTTTATCGAAAAAATGTGTTCAGCGACGAAGCTCATTTTTGGATCAATGGATACGTAAATAAGCAGAATTGTCGATTTTAGAGTGAAGATCAGCCAGAAGAATTGCAAGAGCTACCAATGTATCCAGAAAAGGTTACAGTTTGGTGCGGTTTATGGGCTGGAGGTATCATTGGACCGTACTTCTTCAAAGATGCTGCGAATCGTAACGTAACTGTGAATGGTGAGCGCTACCGTGAAATAATATCCAACTTTTTTTTGCCCAAAATGCAAGAGCTTGACTTGCATGACATGTGGTTTCAGCAAGATGGTGCCACGTGCCACACAGCACGCGTAACAATGGACTTGTTGAGAGGCGAGTTCGGTGAACATTTTATTTCACGTTCCGGATCTGTCAATTGGCCACCCAGATCGTGCGATATAACGCCTTTAGATTATTTTTTGTGGGGCTATGTTAGAGCTCATGTCTATTCCGACATGCCTGCTTCAATTAACGCAACGGCCGAAACATTGGAAAGAGTATGCCAAAATTGGACTAAGCGGATGGACGATTTGAAGCGCAGTCGCGGTCAACAGTTGCATGAAATAATCTTCAAAGATTAAATTTTATGGACTGTACTATCGATTTAGATACAAATTTCATGAATTTTTCTGAATTTTACATGTGTTTTTTTGAAAAACTTTCCCACAGTTCTTAAAAAATCGTCCTTTTTAAAAATATTTGCACTAAAATACAAATTAATTGAAATAATAAACTACTCGAAGCACAGTAAGCGCGTAGATACCAAAAAAAAAAAAAACCCCAAAAGGTAGATAAACTTGGGACGGCAAAAGTTGTTGCGTCAAAAATTTTAAAAATATGATAGCATAAGAAGATACCCAGAAACTCATTCCGTGAAATGTTAAAGTTTATAAATTCCAGACTTTGGTGATCAATTGCGAAATCTTTCTACTAGAATTGAACTACTCAATGCAGTAACATTAATGCCACAAATATTATTTGAGTTCTATTCGTGCGTTCATTTCATCATAGTTAATATTAGTTGTTATTGCATCATAAAAGCGCTTGCCACACATAAATATGCCGCGATTTAACGAAAGTGCGCCATTTCCGGAGCGCAAAAAAATGAATGCCGCGCATTCAAAGTTCCACAACTTGAAGGCGGCTGCCGTTTTTTGGTGTCAACGTCATAAACGACTTCGCGGTGAATAAATAAGTTGAAGAAAAACCATTTCCTTAGCCACTTCACCTACATCAATAGGAACACTCAAACATGAAAATGCCAAAAAAAACACAAACAACTTTCGCTGTGCACTTAAAAGTTTTCGGCTCCCAAAGGGGTTGCTACCATAAACTACGCAGTGTTGCAAGTTCTAGCAACTCAAACCAAACAAAAGAAGAACACAAAAACAAATGAATAAAATGGGACTTTTAATTATTTTTAATTTTCATTATTTGTACTCGACAACCACCCTCGTTGGTGCAACGCGGCTAAGTCATTGCCAAAGAAATGCCGCCACTTGCCACAAAGCTAAACGGTTGGCGTACTGGCAATGGCATTTATGCCAGGGTAAGGGTAAAGGAGGTGTGGCGCAGGCATGTCAAGGCGCCAAAAGGCCTGTTGTTAATTAAGCGCAACAATAGTGAAAATGGCCGTTTGGCCTAAGTGCTGGTAGCTGGCGGCACAGAAACAAGGCGCTGGCGTGTGGGCGGTGGCAAGTAATGATGCGCCACCAAAGTGATAATGATAATTTTCGCACTTTGTCTGCCAGCGACAGACAAAACCCAAATGGTGCAGGCCACATAGCTGCTGTAGCTAGCGAGGCGCGGCAGTAGAGCTGGCAACTAAATGAGGCTGGCTGGCTGGCGGGCAGGCGATGGAGGCGCATAAAATTTCCATGTAACTGCAATTGTCGTTGTATGTTTAATTGCTGTTGTTGTTGTTGTTGTTGTTGTTGTTGTTGTTGTCGTAAGTTGTGTTCACAGTGCGTTTTCTCAAGGATGTCATTTATTGCTTTCTTGGCTTTCGCTGCTAAATACTTTTCCTTTTCCTATTCCTTTTGCTTCTGTAGGTTTGTGCTTTTAGGCTTCGCGGTGAATGTGGCTTCCCCCAACTGACAGCTGAAATGGTGCGCATTGTTGTTGAATGGAAGGTGGTGCCTCATTTACTTAAATGCCTACTTGCTTGCACTTTGTTGTGACGAGAAGAGAAGTATGAGGATTTGCTTAATTACTTAATTATGTTAAACAGCGGCGAAGCTTACCCGGCGAGTGGGGAATTGGGAGTCACTACGGCTCGTTGCCTTTGAAATTGATTTTTATAGTTTTTTTCGCGCACATCGCGCCGCTGTTCATTAAATGTTTCTAAATCTTAAAATAGCGCGGATAAGAGTGAGCACTTCCTCCTCCTTTCTTTCTTGCGATTGGTCAATTTTATGCTGATCTCTGCGTTTTTCTTTCAAAAATTGTGTGCGTGAAAATGAATTTCAACGCCCATTTGCCTGCTTTTGACCGCACCTCCTCACACCTGCGCTGAGACGCATACATGCAGATACTTTCACTCATTTTTGCTTAGTCTACTTTGCTTTGTTTACATTTGATATTTTCTCAGTGAATTTCTTCTGCCTCACCAGCTCCTGCGCTTCAATTTTGTTTATCGCTTTACGTAGGCGGTTTGGAAAATTTGTTCGCCTTTCTGCCGCAATATAATGGATTGCACAAAAATAAACACTTTCCTATCTTTTGTTATATTTTTTCATATTTTTTGCATTGATCGCCACAAAATAAATTAATTGTTGCGTCTTTACTTTGTGTCATCGCTAAGCCATTTTGTGTTTTTGTTCAACAACCGCGAAATATTTCTTTTTTAACACCATTTTTTTCTAGGTTTTTGTTTTTTTATTGTATTATTTATTGTATATTATTTCTTAAGGTTCGCTATTTTTAGTGCAATGCTCGCGCTAAATTTTCGTAAAGATTTATGGTTTTTTAAATATTTTTTAAATGGCTTTCTTGGCAACGTAAAGCGGTCCCATAATGGTCAGCCACAGGTAATTTTTTTCTTTTGTTTGGGGTGAAAAATGCAAAGCGAGTGGCCTCTTGACAGCTCCTAAACATTGTACAATTTACGCGTACAATTTATTATGATAATATTGATATGGCCCAATTACGTGTGCGACAAAACATTGGCCAAATGGCCGCCGTGGCCTCGGCGGCACACCTCCAAAGGCCACCAAATGCAAATAGTTCCTTATCTAAAGGGTGGTTAAGTTTCAAGGGCCGAGATTGATTTTGAATAAAATACAATTTTTTTAGGAAATTGTTGTCATTTCTCTTTATTATGATAATATTGGTATGGCTCAATTACGTGTGCGACAAAACATCAGCCAAATGGCCGCCTCGGCTTCGGCAGCACACCTCCATCCGATGGTCCAAATTTTTGATGTCGCTGAGGCATAATTGAGGCTCTATGCCGCTAATGTGCCGAATTGTCTCATACTTTAGCTCTTGAATTGTTGCTGGCTTACCGACGTACACCTTTTTTTTTCAAATAACTCCAAAAAAAGAAGTCCAACGGTGTCGTTGACATTTAGGTGTGGTTCACATTCAACATCGGCCCTTGAAATTTATCCACCCTTTATATTTATAAATATATATATTTTTATTTATTTTTAATATTGTTTTGGATGAAAATATTCACTCTCCTACGAAAAACACATAAAAAAATTTCAAACTTTGTGCGAATTAAAAAAAATTTAACGAATTTTTAAATTTCTTTACTATCAGAATTTATAGAAAAATTTAGAGTATGCAGTTTTATAGCCCGTTGAATTTCAGTGAAACATGGTGCAAGTCCAAAGTTTTAAAAATCGCGTTGATTTTTGACGATTTTTTTACTGGCGGTCTTGTGGATTTCCTCTGACTAAGAGAATTTTCGTCAAAGCTTGAAAATTTGTATATACATATATAATCTCTAGAAAAATTTGTTAACAGTTTTATAGCCCATTTATTTTTAGTATAACAAAGTGCAAGTCCAAAGTCACTAAAAATCGCGTTGATTTTTGACAATATTTTTTACAGGCGGTTTTTTGAATTTTCTCTATACGACGAAAAAATTAAAAAAAATTTCATCAAAGCTTCACAATCTGTAAATTGAATTTTTTGAAAAATTTGCAGTACGCAGTTGTATAGCCCATTAAATTTTAAATATCAAAGTAGAAGTTTGAAGTACTTCGCAAATCGCGTTAATTTTAGACAATTTTTTGTGCTGGCGGTCTTTTGCAAAAAGTAATCCATTATTTTCTCTGTAGATTGTTGTAGTTATCGATATCTCGTAAGTTATCGATCAAACAATTTGAAATGTATGTTCTTTGTCAAGACGACATTTCACAATAAAAAAATTAGTTTACTGTTTTTTGTTTGTGCCATTCAGTTGTGAGCTACAGGGTGTTAACATTGAAAGTCAACAAAGAGAAAATTCGGAACATTTTACAGTTTACAGTTTTTCTTTGGTAAGGGCGAAAATGAAGGCCAGGTCGCTGAAATTGTGAATGGTGTTTATGGTATCGATACTTCAACAGCTAATTACATGCAACTTTGTTTTCGTCGATTCCGCTCAGGCATTTTTGATGTTAAAGAAAGTGTCGAAAATACCGAAAATGTCAGAAAAACACAGAAATAATCGAAGTTGATCGGCAGGTTAGTGGTTGTAGCATCGACGGGAGCTAAAAATCGACCATAAAACAGTTTTAAGCCGTTTACGCAAAGCTGGGTTCAAAAAGGATGTTTGGGTGCCACACACATTAGCACCAAGAAACCTGTTGAATCGAATTTTCATCTGCGAAGCCTTGGCCAAACGGAATGAAATCGAACCATTTCGTAAACAGATGGTGACTCGTGATGAGGAATGGCTCACATTTGACAAATATTGTATGACAAACCAACCGTCGTCAAAGCTTGATTAAGCAGCACGAATGGTGGCCAAATCAGACCTAACGGCCAGGAAGGTTCTACTGTGTATTTCGTGGGACTTGAAAAGAATATTTTATTATGAGTTGTTACCGTATGGCCAAACACTAAATTCAGAGCTCTATTGTCAAGAACTGAACAGTTTAAAGCTAGGGATTGATCAGAAATTAGCCAAGAGAAGAGATGCTGACCTCCATCTGGACAACGCAAGGCCACACACGTCTGTAGTGGCTCGCCAAAATCCGGCAGCTTTTGGAAAGTTTTAATATATCCACCATATAGTCCGCCCCTGGCTCCAAGTGATTACCACCTTTTTCACTCATTGCATAGCTTCGTGAGTGACAAGAAATTGGTATTTTCGCCAGGACCAAGACTTCTATGAAGCAGACATTACGAAGCTTCCTTCAAAACGGCAGCAAATTATACAACGAAACGGTGCATATTTGACCCAAATCGAACAATACGAAACATCTTAAATACAGATTTGAATTTTAAGCAAAAATAATGGATTTATTTTTCCCCAAACGTATATAAACGTCTGAAAATTTGGGTTGGGTCTGAGCATTAACATAGAGAAAATGAAATATATGAACTTTGCAAAGAAAATAGACCAAGATGTCCATACTAAAGTTGACGGCGAAACCAAAGACAGAGTTGAAATATTAAGGTCTATAAATCAGTAGCAATGCTGGCATTTAAAGCTATTAAAACATCGGTTCCCATCAAAAACTCAAAAGATGAAAATGTGAGCCAACAGACACCACCCAAAGTACTGAGATTTGAATGAAAAGCACCATGAAAAATATGCATATATGGAAAAATGATCCCTTCCAACTGGATGACGGAACACATAAAATACAAAGAATAAGAATACCAAATGTACAGAATGCACAAAAACAGAGCTGGCAGTATAGTCTACCGATTGTATGCAGAAGGCGAGGGAGGCAAAATAACCGCTGGATTGATGAGATCAGAGCTGGCCTGCGGAAATTGCGACACGTAATGGTATGCGAAAAGAGAGGGCTAGTGCTGTAAGAGGTGGTGGGGGCAGAGGTGTTGGTGTGAAAAAAATATGCCATTTTGATACTCCACTCGTAGAACCATTACATTTTATTAGTCGAACCATCTTGATTTGACTATGAATCTGCATCTATGTTGTCTATTTTCTTTTCTGCAATTTCTTACAAGTTAACCATCGAGAATTCCCCCAGCATTCTATGTCGCAGAGCAGCCAGACTCGGGCAATCACACAAATAGTGAAAAACTATTTCCTTAGATTCTACCTTCCTTCAGCTTCTACATCTATTGTCGAACGGTCACCCCATCTTCCTGGCAGGGCCATTAGCTTTTGGGATGGTTACTGTTGACTTAATTCCAAATTAGTCTGCTCGTGGTTTCCTTAACAACTCGTCCGTTTTGGATTTATTTAAATAGGGCCACGTTTGTTTAGTTACTTTGCAGGTATCTTTTTTTTCTGGAGGTGGCAAAAAGCACTGAAAACCGAAAAATGTGAGACTTGTCTTTCGACTCACCCACTAAAAACCCACCCCAGCCCCATTTCTCTCCCGCGGGACAACTGTTAGGTGGTACTTTACGTGGGAGGGAGCGGCCTCTTGCCTCTACATGAGGCAAGTATCTGTGATAGTCCATCTGTCAACGGCCTGCCTCTGGAATAGCGAGAAAATCTCCTTTTTGCGCACGGCTTGGGAACAGCCTATTTCTACCACTTCGTTCTCAGACTAGGGGCATCCTATAACTCTATTTTGCCAGTTCATTAGCTTTCTCATTTCCTTTTATGTTCCTGAGGCCAGGTACTCATGTGAGAATGAGGTCTGTCGTTCTTTGCATTGCTCAAATGTTCAACGTTCAAACGTTCAATTCTTCTTTGGATTGTCTGACGATTTTCGAATTGGCGAATCTGACGATTTTCTAAAATGGCTGCTTGACTATCTGAGAAAATACATACTGCCTATAGTTGTTGTGGACGGTTTTTAATTATCCTGCAAGCTTCCCTTATCCCGAGAACATCTGCTTGAAAAATACTATTCCAATTCTCCAGACGTAAAGACTTGGAAGTTTCGATGTCTTCCGAATATACACCGGCACCGGCGCGGCAATCCATCTTTCCTCCATCAGTGTAAATTGCAGTTGTATTCTCTTTGACTACTAAATTCAAATGTTATTCCTTTCGCGTGAGAAACTTAACCTAAAACAGGAACTCGAAGTACAACCAATTAAAAAGGCCATAAATTTAGTTTGAAAAATTACTTTTATTCAATTCAAAGTAAAAAATGTGTGAAAATAATTCAAAATTAAGAATCAATTTAGTTTTTCTCGATGTGACCACCTTTTGACTTGACTATGGCCTTGAGACGGTCCATAAACGAATCGCAAGCTGATCAAATGTGACTTGCAGGTATTTTGGCTCACTCGCGGACAATGCATTTTTTTCAGCGCCTCGAGACTGGTGAATCTTTTAGTTCGGACCTTGCTCTCCAAAATTGCCAAAAGAGACTAATCCATTGGATTCCCGTCGCACAATGACTCTCAAACATTGTGTGGACGTTATGAAGTTCGGAATGTTGTTTTTTAGCCATTCTTGGTTCACCCGAGCTTTGTGAGATGGTGCCGAGTTCTGCTGAAACGTCCATGGCTTGCCACCCAAAATGTTTGTCTGCTCACGGCTTCAAAGCAGCCTCCAGAATACTTTCCCGACAATATTTTGCGTTTAGCTTGACGTCAGGCTCGATAAAAACAATTAGAGAGCGTCTATCTGCGGTTACAGCGGCCCAAACCATTACCTGTGGCAGGTGCCGCCTCGTGGTAGACCATCGATGAGTCAAATTCTCGTATGAACGGTTGGTTAAATAAACCCTATCGTTTTTAGAGTTTACGAATTGCTCGGAAGTTGACCGCTTTTGGCGAAGCGAAGAAACTCCTTCGCTCTCCCAAGTCTGACTTGTTGCTGCTTTGGTGTGAGACCATGCACCTTTTGTATATAAGGCTTGACTTTGATCATTTCTCAGTATGGTTCACTTTTGAACCATTTCACGTGACGATGCAGTCTTTTGATAACCTCCTCCATGACGTTTCGCGATGCTACCAGTTTGAATGTAACGGGTAATCGTGCGATAAACAAAAACTTTATTTACTTGAAGGGGCTCGAGTTCACGAACAATCGCTGGTTGTGAGTTCACAGCCAAATATAATGCAATCACACTTTTACGTTTGAAATCCATTACTGATTTTCTTTTTTCGCGTTTACTCTCGGCAAAATGCTTCCGCGCGCTTGTAATTATTCTTTGGGCTGTCATTTAGCCAAATAATAGACAGCTGCGTGAGCGATCACAAGTTGGTTACACTTCCAATGTCGGAACCTGTACTTTGTTTTTTCTTTGCTTCCAGCTGTGATGTGAAACCATTTGCTGTCTCAAAACATTGAGAAGAACATCGTCATCACCAAAACTCTCATCATTCTCTTCAGGCTGCTCATAATTTAGTAAAGTATGCCAGCATTTTTGTATAAAGTTGGTGCCGACTTTTCGCCATACTTGGGCTAAAAGACATATGGCATCTTTCAATTTAAGTTTTTTTTAAGTTTAAGTCTTTACTAATAGCTGATTTATATAAATTTGTTCTGGAGTGCAATAAGGTTAGCCTTATCGGCTGCAGAAGCGCTGTTACATTTGGTGGCATATTCTTCTTCTTGATTGGCACGATAACCGCTTAACTATATGGAATATATGTATCAAACGAATTTTTTTTAGAACACTTTTATTGCAAGCTGTATACATACATTAAACAATATTTGTAGAATAACTTAAACTAGCAGCTAGAGAATTTCAGTCGTTTATGGGATGCACCCAGTGGCATAACCCATTTCATTTTTTTCCCACTAAAAGAGGAGATCTTTGGTGGATTTTCTTTTGAGCTGGGTGAAAGCGATGGGATTTGCTATCATTTCCGTTATTAAGGAGTTAGAGTGAGCTACGAGCCTGAGATTGTAGGATCTTGCATATTTCTCTATTTGTTGCATAACAGTGGATATTTGGAGGTCACGGTGTATTTGCGAGTTTGTAATATAGTAGGGTAAGTTGGTTGTAAAATTTCGATATTGCAGTTTGCCGCAGTGCCCCAAAGTTGTAAACCATATGTTCACACGGGTTTTAGAACTGCTGAGTATAAGAGCAATTTGCTTTCGACAGAAACTTGAGCATTATCTCAGATCAGACTGGTATACCCTTCTGTTGTGGGACTGTTTTCACCTAAGCAACATCAAAAAATGTGAATTTAGTTGAATTCCTTAGATTCTTATGCTTAAATTTCAATTCATCTGCCTTGCTCTTTTTGTGCTTCTGTAGTTCAAAGCAACCAAAATACCTCTGAGTGGTTGTGGTTTTTGGCGTGCCCTGTTACTAATGGCTTCGACTCCGACGTTTGTCATTGCCTACTGAGGGGCGATCGCTATTAGAAAAACTTTTTCTTCGTTTTGGTGTTTCACCGAGATTTGAACGTTCCTATCTGAATTCCGAATGGTGGTCACGCACCAACCCATTCGGCGACGGCGCCCGCCAATTGCATTAGCGCACGCTAAAACTGTGACTCGCGCCTTTTCATTTATTCTTTGAGGTCAGTTATGTTTTATCTCTCAGTAATTTCCAATTTAAATCGTTTCCACTGAAAATCGTTTAAAGTCGTCGAATTTTTACCATTTTTAATACGCGATATGGTCGATTTGGCCACACCACACTGATCTGCAAATGGTTTTAGTGTAAAGCCTTTATCGAGCTTTCAGTACTCAGTACTTATCAGAAGGAAGGTTCCCTCTACAGAGTACTCAATGCATGAATTTTTGTGGCCCTTCAATCGAGTAGTTCTCTCAATCCTATTTTCCTTCTACTCCGAGTCCACTGTATGTATTTATATCTCGTTAGCCTGTAACAAACAGCTGTTGTGCGCATAAATTTTTCATATTCTAATGCACTAAAACGCTAAGATACAAAGGTACGATGGCCGAAAGGAATCTAGTTAAAGCGCAAAATACTGAATTGAAGGCACTGCAATGATGCATACAGTTTAGTTCATACATACATACATACATACACACATACATACATGCATACATACATACATACATGCAAACCTGCATATCTTACGTCGTCACACATGCACATGTTTACTCGGCTAAGTGTGCTTGTGCGGCGTGTTTCACTTTTGCCATTTTGCGTGTGTAAAATGAACGAAATCACATGTCCCTTCCGCACAACAATCAACCACTCATCCGCCTTGTCCGCCGCCCACCCATTCAACCAGCGTCACATGCAATCCTTGTGTCCTTACCCAGTCGACACTCGGCAGTTTTATATGTAGCTGCATGTTGCACGCGTTGCACGATACGTAAACAACAACATTTTGGCAACCGAAAAGTGTTGCCGCAGATTTGCATAACACACACACACATGCAAGCATGTGCTTGTACACACTCGGCCATACACTCACGTGCATATGTTCGCATTGTGAATTCATGAGCTGTGCTCCCATTTTGCAAGACCGATGCGACAACACCAACAACAACAGCAGCAGCACAAACAACCAAACCAAGCCTGTTCACTACTCGCGCAGTAGTTTACATGCTGTTTGTTGTTGTTCGTGTGCTCACAGCTCCAGCTGCTACTTATGACATCCTCTCACACACACGCACGTATGTGTATGTGTGCGTGTATGCACAAGCATGCGAGTCAGTTCTCCCCCAACGAACGAACGAAACTGCTGCTTCTTTTATTTTTACACTTCAGTCTCGGAGAATTTCCCCTTTCGTGCTTTTTTCAATTTTATTACTTTTATTCTTGAAATTTACCAAAAAAAATCTCTTCAACTGCGTAAAATAAAGAAAAACGTTGCAATGGCGCTGATGGCGCCATCTTTGGAAAATTGTCGACATCACAACGCAACGCTGCGGACAGACAATTTGACGCTTTTTTAGCTTTTCGCTGAGATTTTCCGTAATGGCGTCAACGTTGCTGGTGTTTACGTTGGCAATGGCGGCCAGCGCCATCTGTGCATTTTTACGAAAAGCTTCCGTTAAGTTTTGTGCGCGCGCCCCAAAGAAAGGCAGGGTGTGTGCATATGTGTGTGGGTGTAAGTGTGAGCGCGAGTGGTGTGAGTGGGCTAGCAAATGGAAGAGTTAAGGCATCAGCTGAGCGGATGAGCGAAGTGAATCGGCAGCTCCTTTGCATGGAGTTCATATTTGAAACTTCTTGTCCGCCCGTTTGCTTCTCACGCCCACCACTTTCCCAACTGGTTTGTTGTTGGTGGTGGGATGCTTGATGGGTGGGGTATGCAATGCTTTCGCCTCGGGTGTTCCTTTTGCTGCTGGTACTTTCAGTTTTGTTGTCATTTATGCTCTTGCTTCTGCCATGTCATGTTTGTTTTTGTTGGTGTTGTTGTTACCACCAAAGCAAGGTGTGATTTTGATTGTGAGTGACACGTTGCCATCGTAGCTACTGTTACGGCTACTGCTGCTGCTCTTGGTGTGTGCAAACTCATATTTTTTTCTGACAGCTGACATTTTGTACGCAATTAGCGGAAGCTGGTTGGCGCTTTTGAAAGGGGAAGTGCGTAAGCAGAAAAAAACGGCCGAAAGACTTCTGCTCATGAAAGATGCTAATTATGCGGAAATATCTGTTGCTGATGGGAAATGGAATTTTAGAAATTTTTTTTTATTTTTATTTTTATTTTAAAAACGAAATAACGCCGTATTATATCTGATTTGAAAGCACGTAAAAGAGACATTTTTGCATAAAGGAAATTCCATGCATTTTAATTTTTTTTTAGTATTTTCTCTTATTCCAGCAACGTATTGAATAAATATTTTTGTTTTGCTGGTAGCAAACGTAGAATTTAGCTCAATTGAAATAATAAATTCTACTAGATTTGTACAAATATTAAATCAAGTAAAAAATTCTAACCATTTCCGGCTAGATGTGTTTAGTTAGCCATATTTCATGTTGCATGCATTGCGTCGTCTTTCTGAACGACGATTTGGAACAAACATTTCTTTCTAAAAAGGTTCCTCACCCATTTGGTGTTTAGTGGAGCCACTTCTATGTTAAGGCGTCCGAAAATGGCGGTAAGAATAGAACTCGATACAGCCTTCCGCAGTACCACTACGGCTAAAGCTAAGAGTGGGTGCAGGCGACATAAAAAATGTGCGTTACTTAGGCACCCAATATAGTATCGCGTGCAAGAGCACTCCGCAGTTTCAGTTATTATTATAAAAATTATTATTACTATGAAAATTAAAGGCATGGAAAAATGTGCCACATAAGATTACCAGACACAGATGGTGGCCAAATCGCAGTAAGACTGCCCAAACGGTAACAGATTAATTTTTTTTTTAATTTTTTGAAGTGAAACTTCTTAGGCGTCGATGGACGAGCGAGAATGGAGAGTAAACTTCAGGACCATGCAACGTTTTGGGCATTTTCGTTCCGCGAGAGAGAAAAAAGATATAACGTAGAGGAAAAGGAGAGAGAGAGCTATACCTTATATATGTCTTAAATACACTTTAAACTATTTTTCCAGAGTTTTTCCTTGTGGTTGCTAATTTCTAGTGAGAAATAACACTGCCTACTTTTTGGCGCCTGTTTGTTGGTGCAAACTTGTAGGAAATATATTTTTGGTGCCTACTTTTTGGCGTTATATTTCCTTGGTGCTTACTGTTTGGGCCATTTTCGGTCCCAATTTTTTTGGCGTTTGTTTTTTGGTCCCTACTTTTTGACGCTTATTTCCGTTTCCTGGCTAGTGCTTGTGCGTACTATAGCGTACTGCTATCCATTCTGGCGTCGGATTTATTGGTTTTGCTTTGCGGTAATTTGTGCCGTCGCTCCAGTTCTGGAATCGCTCTGTTTGTGCGGGTGACAGCCGCTCGGAGTAGTGCGCGTTGTTGCCACTATTATCTGCAAATGATGTGAATTTATTTAGATATATATTCTTTCTCTCTCTCTCTCTTTCTCATTCTCTCTCGGGTCTCTCCCTCTTTTGTCGACAGAACTCTGTTGCATCTTTTCGGGGTGTGTGGCCGATTCAGTTCCACTTTCGTTACTTTATTTGGTTGGTCATTGGCTACAAGCTGCACTTTTTATGTAACTCATCGTTACTATTGACGGATGGCCACCACACCTTGGGAATACGCCGGCGAGATGGTCGGTTACAAGCCAGGTCTCGCATTAATAGAACAGTACTGAGATGAAATTTGATTTAAATAGTTTCATTTTTATTTAGAGGATGTCTTTGATGAGTTTCAGACTTGGCGCAGTCGAGCAGTTGATTTTAATGCCAAATTTACCCGACTCGGTGCACTGAGCGTTGAGTTTTACTTGCGTGTCAGAGTGCTTTACTGATACAAAGCAAATGTCATCCGCATAGGTGAGGTCTTCTAGATGTTTCAAGTTCCAGTGGATGTCTCTTCCTTATGATCTACGGAACTGTGTAAGATATTATCAGTAACAATAAGAAAGACGATCGGCGAAATGTTCCTTGTCGAACACCTGCTCTGATTGTGATGCTGTCTGAAAGCTCACCGTTGTGGGGTATTCTGCACTTGAAAATCGCAGCTTGTCAGGTTTTCAGAAATACCTGTAGATCTGAGCGTTTCCCAAGTACGTCCGTGGGGTATGCTGTCATACGCGGTGCTATAATCCACGAAAACAAGGTGAACGTTCGCCCACCATTCATTCATTAGCTCAACTATGATGTGTAGGCTGTTGTTCTCGTCGATACACGGACGGTGTGGACGAAAACCAGCTTGCTGCTTTCTCAGAGATTGGTTTAATGCGGCTTAAAAGTATACTTGACTCTACTTTAGAAGTGATGGATAAAATCATGCTTCCGCGGTAGTTTTTGCATTGTGACGGGTCGCTTTTCTTTAGGAAAACAACCAAAATACCTTGTAACCAGTCCTCGAAGATCTTCTCTTTCACCCAATAGAACTGAGCTGCGCCGTGTGCCCTGCGCACGCTTTTAAAATTTTAGTATCGATTCTATAGTAGCTCGGGGATTTGTTGATTTTTAAACTTTTTATTGCCAAAACGATCTCTAGCAACTGTGGGGGTGCAGAGCTCATTCTATTCTGGGGTTGTATTTGCTTGCTGTCAGTCTGCGGCATAGCTGTAGCAGGCACTTTCCTGTCGGAAGAGTTTGGTAATTTTATAAAAGAGCTTCCTGAATCTTCTGTTCGTTCTTTGTTTTGAGTAGACTCCGTCTTTAAGGAGCTGGCTGAGTAATTTCAATGAAACCACTGTTCTATAACACTTCTTCTTCTTCTTAATTCTTGGTGCGCTAACCGTTTACACGATTTTGGCCGAGTTTAACAAAGCGCACCAGTCGTTTCTTTATCGTGCTAACCGGCGCCAATTGGACACACCAAATCAAACCAAGTCCTTCTCCACCTGATCTTTCCAACGCAGAGAAGCCCTTCCTCTTCCTTTACTACCACCAGCTGGTACGCATCAAATACTTTCAGAGCCCGAGCGTTGTCTATGTCGTCGTAAAGCTCATACAGCTCACCGTTCCATCGCCTGCGATACTCGCCGTTGCCAACGTGCAAAGATCCAAGAATCTTCCGCAGAATCTTTCTCTCAAACACTCCAAGTGATGCTTCTGATTTTGTCATCGCCCAAGCTTCTGCACTATACGTTAGGATGGGTACGAGAGCTTTGTAGAGTGTTAGTTCGTCGAGAGAGGACTTTACTACTCAATTGCCTACTTAGGTCAAAGTAGCACTTGCTGGTGAGAGAGATTTTGGAGGATGGTTCCATATGTAGAAGTCCACGCAAGTGGGGAAAGTTACTCATCGCCATTCACTTGGGAGTGGCCAGGACGATTCTTCTACATATATTTCAAGCAACTCAAAACTTCCAGAATTAGCTCAAGTATCCTCTGCGTAGCTTCCAAACACCCGTTCGGGAGTGAGCCAACGTAAGAAGGCAAAGCATCCCAGGATAGCTGGTTGTGCGCTGGGCTTAGGACCCTATGTAGGTTCAAATTTCTGTGATACACCAAAATGAAGAAAAAGTTGTTTCTAATAGCGGTCGCCCCTAGGCAGACAATGGCAAATCTCCGATGTATTTCTGCGATGAAAAAGCTCCTTATAAAAAAATATTTGCCGTTCGGAGCCGGCTTAAAACTGTAGGTCCCTTCATTTGTGGAATAACACCAAGACGCGCGCCACAAATAGGAGGAGGAGCTCGGCCAAACACCCAAAGAGGGTGTAGGTGCCTCGCTTGACGGATTTTGAAACTTAAATAGTGTAATCCCAAGCTCACTTCCAACTATTGGCTGCAGCTTTGCACGACCTGAAGTATGGCTTTTCGACTGATATCGCACCCAAGACATGGAGGAATCGCAGTACTCGTATGTATTTGCATATGCTATGTTATGTTATGCTATGTATATGCGTGCATACATATGAGTATGTTTGCATCGGTGGTTGTGCTTGACAAGTAAACTATGTAAGACGAGATATATGGTGCTCAAGGGTAGGAGATAATTAAAATTTACTGCTCCTCATTGAAGTTATTTAGTTTATTAATGAATTCACTTCTGCACTTCAAAATAAGAAGTTTCAGTTCGTCTCAGTATAGGGAGCGACATGTGGGCGTTGCCGACACTTTGCATTCACTCACATATGCACACACATGCATGTGTATGTGTGGTGTTCAGTGCACGTGTGGATGTGTGTAAATATTTAGACTGGCATGTTGCGACAACAACTGACACATTGACAAATTGTTTTCGTCAATACATCAGACTTTCGCATACTTGAAAGAGGATTTCTGCTGCTGACTGCACCAGTGATTAATGCCACTATTTGGTGAACTAAAGAACTGAGAAACTTAAAATTTTCCATATATAAATAAAATTAATTGCATTGTGGGGCAAAGTTGATGAGATGGAGATGAATGAGTTGGACGACGAAGGATTTGAAGAAATGTGAAATTTGAGATGGATTAAAATAAGTTAAGAATTAGCTGAAGGAGGGGCAGAGTGGAGTTGTGCTTAAGTATATCGGCAACGACTTAGTCAGAAGTTCATAAATTCTGTTTCATAACTGCGTCTTCTAACACAAAAACTAGAAAAAAGGATTTCAGTGAAATCGAATATTTCATAAAATAAGCAGTAAAACTCAACTTAGAAAGAGCCAGATTGGATTCGCCATCTTAAAATTACGTGTTTCGAAATTGTACAGCATTACAAAGAGCAAAAAAAGTTTTTTTTTTTTAATGTTTACGCCACTTGCCAACCAGCGAAGTTCAGCTCAAGTACAAAATCGTAAGGTGTGAAAATCGGCTTTTAGTTTGCACCACAAAAAGTCATGCACGAGGTATTACCCCCACTTGATAATAAAAAAATTATTTGGCTGCTTTCTTGGACACAAAAGGAACTTTCAAGAATGTTTGCTTTTGCTTTCGCTCGCGCGATGGGAGACTCTTTTGTAAATTGAATTAATTCAGTTCTGCGTAGAAGTATTTTAAGCGTAGAGCTGTTCTATGAAACAAATTATTCGAACGCCCAAGCAAAGATACCCGATATGTGATGCCGTGCTGACTCCGTTTTGGCTTCCACTGTGTAATACGAGGAATTGAAGCTCCCTACTCTCGTAGAAAAATGATCGGAAAGAAAAAAAAATTGCGTTCGGAGCTCATCAGAGTATTTCGTATGATTCTATAGCTTAACGGAAAGCCTTTGAGATGAATTACAACGCTACAAGGATGAGCAGGGTGCAGTGCTAGATGTCCAACAGGTAGTATGAACTTGAGCTTCAACATCCCGCTGCAGATTTGTTAATCAAGGAAACTGTTTCTTGAATGCCATGAGATGCAGCGAACTGAGACTTTTGAGAGAGTGAATATAGAAGTATTCTACACTCTTGAAGAGCTCTGGAACCCGCAGGAAATCTCAATATTAGTTTTGGTGAAAAATAAATCCATTATTTTTGCGTAAAATTAAAAACATTCTTTAAGATGTTTCGGATTCTCTGATTTAGGTCAAATGCGCTCCCTAAATCAGAGAATCCGAAACATATTCAACAAAGTTTTGTATTTTTTGTTTTGTTATATATTCTGTTGTCATTTGAAGGTAGCTTCATAATACCTCTTGGTTCGTACTGCAAAAACTCAATAAGTAGTAACCGATTTTCACAATCTTCTTTAGATACCAATTTCTTATCACTTTGTGTTTGTTTTCTGTAGAGAATAGGATGGTAATCGCTTGGTGCTAGGTTTGAACTATATGGTGGATGCATTAAAACTTCGAAACCAAGCAGCTCCCGGAGTTTTTGGCGAGTTACTACAGACGTGTGAGGTCTTGTGTTGTCCGGATGGAACACAACACCTCTTTTTTTTGCCAATTCTGGCCATTTCTTGTCAATCGTTACCTTGAAATGGACCACTTGTTGAGAGTAGAGATCTGAATTTAGTGTTTGGCCATTCGGAAGCAGCTCATAATAAATGATTTCTTTCAAGTCCCTCCAAAGGTTCCTCTGCTTCCTGGTCGTTAGATTTGGTTTGAGCTGCTTTATCCCGCTTTGACGATGGTTGTTTTCATACAAAATTTGTCGTATGTGATCAACTTCTCATCCCCAGTCACCATTGTTTTAAGAAACGGTTCGATTTCATTCCGTTTTTTGGTGTTAATTGATATGACACCCAAACACCGAGTTTCTTTTTGAATCCAGCCTTGCGCAAATAGCTTAAAACTGTTTTATGATCGATTTTTAACTCCCGGGTGATGTTACGACAACTTAAATGCCGATAAACTACGGTTATTTCTGTGATTTTATCGAAACTTTCTTTAAAAATGCCTGAACGGCATCGACGAAACCAAAATTGCACGTAATTCTCTGTTGCAGTATCGATTTAATGATTTAATTTACGAGATCGTTGACAACTCCAGAAACCAGAAACTAGTAAACAGATCAGATAGTTAAGTAAAAATATTGTTTTACCAGATGAGTATTTTGTACAATGCTTGTATGCTTTCTACAAGTTTGTGGCATCTTTCTTTTGGAATCGAGTACCAAGGATCCTCAACTGCGACTCACAAATCATCAAAATTATAAAAATTTTTATTAGCGCTTTTGACCTTAACGTCATTCCACAAATTTTCTATTGGATTGAGATCAGGACTCTGCGCCGGCTAGTACATTAATTTTTTCTCTTCTGAGCCATTGCTTCACTGTTTTTGCAGTATGCTTTGGATCATTGTCCTGCATAAATGTCCACTTTAATGGCATAAACTCAAACACGAATGGCTCAATTTTATTCTAGAGTGTATCCAGACACTGAGATCTATCCATTTTACCCACCACGCGAACAATCGACCCAACACTGTGCCTGGAAAAAGCTCCCCAAACTATGATGCCTCCGCCGTCGTGTTTAATCGTCTTTTTTGTGAACCTAGGATTTAGCGCTTGATTTTTTGGACGACGTACAATAGTGTTCCAATCATATTATATTTGTTTTGGTTTCGTCGGTCCAAAGTACGTTTTTCCAAAACTGAATAGATTTGTCTTTGTGGGTTTGTGCAAAGGCAAGTCGGTGTTTGATATGTCTTTTTGAGAGGAGTGGTTTTTTCTGCTTGTGCGGCCAAATAGCTGGGCTTCGCTAAGTCGCCTTCCTACAAGCTTTCTGGAAACCTGTAGACCAGATTCTTGGTTTATTTCAAGCATTCTTTGCCATGCCGACTTAAAAGGATCTGCTTTGCTCTTGCGTATTATAGCTCTATCCACATTAACATCAGTTTTTCGCGGCTTTGGTTTTCTTTCCGTTTTTTTGGCTAGATAGGATGAATCTTTCTTAAATAAATTAAGAGCATTAGAAACCATTTTCCGAGAGCACATCATGATTTCAGCTATTTCTGCATAGCTTTTTCCGTTTTGACTCATACGGTATATAAGAGCTCTTTTCTCCGGCGTGAAATGTTTTTCCCGTTCCATTTTCAGTAATTATTTTTAAATTTTATTTAAGAAACAAAAAATTATACTAAAAATCGCTGAAACAGTGTTAAAGTTTTACTCTCTGTAGCACAAGTTAAAATGTGATATTTTTGTATCCACTTAAAAACAGCAATAAGCATAAATAAAATAGAACGGAAAAAATTCCATCGAAAAAAACGGTAAATTCCTCGAATAAATGTAAGCTTAATAACGGTAATAAATGTAAATAAACAAATTTATTTGATCAACATATAAGGTTAACATTTGCGCTATTTATCTGTCCATGACTGTATATAATTGGCGCGTATCCGCTTTGTGGGTGTTTGGCCGAACTCCTCCTCCTATTTGTGGTGTGCGTTAGGATGCCGTTCCACAAATGGAGGGACGTACAGTTTCAAGCCGACTCCGAACGGCAGATATTTTCTATGAGAGGCTTTTTCATGGCAGAAATACACTCGGAGGTTTGCCATTGCCTGTGGAGGGGCGATCGCTATTAGAAAAAACTGTTTCTTAATTTTTGTTTTTCTCCGATTCGAAACTACATTCTCTCTGAATTCCGAATGGTAGTCACGCACCAACGTATTCAGCTATGGCGTCCGCCATTTGATGAATACGCCGTGTTAAAATGTGAGAAAATTTGAAGTAAATTTCTTAGATTAACTACTAAACGGCATACTTGAAAATTTTCGAAAAAATCCGAAAATTTCGCAAAGTTTGAAACTTGGATTAAAATGTTTTTTTAGGGGAATGAACTACAAGGATTTTGATAAACAATACTAAAATTAAATGATCATAAAATTATCATCATCATCAGGCAGCGTTACAGCTTAGAGCTTTACCTTTATTGAGTAGCTTTCTCCAAGTTGATGATTCAATGTACGAGTATGTAAGGTTATGTATTTGCAATTTCTTGGTATCTTCGATGACTTCGTTGAATCAGCGTTTTGTAGGCCTTCCTTTACATCTAAGGGTCAGTACGTTGTAATTTAAGAAAGATTTTTGGCGACATTCCTTACTCATGCGCCTTGACATGAGCTAATCATTGGAGTCGTTGCGTTGTTTGAAGAATTTAAAGATATCTTCCCCGTTGCTAATACGCAGCAGCTCCTTATTGTATATCAACTATAACAACCATCCTCAACCACGATTGGACCATACACTTTCAAATAAATTGTCAAAACTGGTCACTGAGTCCTAGTGCTATTTTTGATTTAGCGTAGTGTACACATACATACATACACATCACTTTTTTTAAAGCTGGTCTTCTGCGAAACACAAATATGAAAAAAAACCTGCAAGCATGGCCTGGCGTTTAAGAAAATTTGCCAAATATAATTAGAAACTCCTTTTGTGCAGCGAATTTCTAAAATAGAATTAATAAAAATATACTCACATGCATCCTTTGTGCCATTGTTTGCGCTGTTGTTGCAGCTTCTACCTGTCAGATAATAAATACCAAAGAATGCATTTACCTCCAACTTGTTGAGTTTGAATCATTTGCATGTGCATTATCCCTCGCTTAGCCCTTAAGACAACAGCAGAATAAAGCAAACCCGCCTATTGACCACTCATAAATGGTGAAAAGTAACCAAAGTAACCAAAATGAAACGGTTAGCCACAATGGCAACATTGCACCGGCGGGCGGACGAACAAAGACCAACAAAGGCCAACAAAGACAGAGCGGCGCTACACATGCGCAGATCCTTTTCTGCATGCTTAGCTGCATATCTGCATACATATAAACACTTAAGTACATGCGTGCATATGCACATGTGAATTTCGGATATGTGGCATTGTTGCATGGATTTGGATTTGATAACAAACAACCCGATTAATGAGCCGGCATAACAGCAACAAAGCAGCCAGCAAAACACATGACCATTGTGTGTTGGACTTACAGCTGCTCGGCGGATCTGAGGCGATGTTATGAGCTCATGCACGCCCGACTAACTGTCTATGCCCGCTAAGAAGGATAATAAAGTATTCGACTAAAGGCGGAAACAAAGCCGAGCCAGCCGAGAAACTGTTCACTGTGTGTGGCTATTAACTAATTGCATTTAAGATATAGAAAAACCAAATACTTCAACACATCAAAAATTGCCAAAAATACTCAAAACCTTTAATGGCAGCTCAAAGAAAACGAAAGGCATAACAAGGGCAAATAGCGCCGCATTGCGAAAGGATAATACCCGAGCAACTGCCAGTTAATAAAAATTAGACAATTCAATGAGCAACACCATAAATAAAAACAATAAAATTTTATTGAAAAAAGCAAAAAACGAAAACTGAAAATTGAAAATTGAAACGAGGCAAAGGATACAAAAAGCAACTATTAATTGCTGTAGACTCAGCCGCCTGCCGCATGCCACCACCGCCGCTGGTGGTTAGCACGAAAACACGCGCTAAAGCCGCTGCAATGCTCCAACTGCCTGGTTTCCTGTATTGGGTTAAGCCAGCAGTTGCCCTCGCATATCCTTAGGCTTTAAGTGCCATAAAGGACAACACATGCGTGCACCCAAGACGGCGTGCGTCCGCCACCGCCACCGCCAACGCTGCGCTTGTTCCTTGCATGCTTGATTGGCAGCCGAAAACCGGCACAAGTGGAGACAACCGACTTTCATGGCACCGCGCTGCCATTACGCGCCGCCTTGACGAGTGACTGACAATGGCAATTTATTGCACCGAAATGGCCCCGTTGCGCTGTACGCCTGCGCGGACAAATGCACGTTGCCACGTTGATCCTGCCACGCTTGTTGGTGCACAATGATCCGGAACTGTAAACAATAAATATTAGACTACAATAAAATAACAATTTTACGCTCCTCATAAACGCATACATATCAATTTTATTGGGTTCTGTAACGAAATCCAACGCGATAATTGATTTATTATCCCTTTTTCCAAATAGTCCTTAAAGACCTATTTAATTTGACGTAAAGATGTGCGCATTTGTACGCCTACGTGTTGTTTTTGTTATAAGCTGAGAAGGGATCATTTGTTGGGATCAATTTAGAAATTATGATATTTCAATAGTTGCATGACACACAGCCAAACACAGAAGGCAGCAAAGAAGGCAACAGTTGCTCCGCGTTTTGGCAAAAAAAAAAACAAAATGCACAGCATATAAATATATTTTCCGGAAGGGCATAATCAATAAAAATGAACACAATATTTCAAAGAAAATACACTTAATCCTTTACATGAACCGGTGTTGGGTTTCATAAGGAATTTTTACTATTATTTTGTTTGAAAACCTGGTTTTTTTTAATTTTGAAATTTTTGGAGTTTTAAGCAGGACTTGCACGTACAACAAATATCCACATTTAACTGGGTGGCTCTGAAGAAAAGCATCTGTCTCTGCTCTTTTCTCTTCCAAGGCGGCAAAGATTGGTGGTCGCCCAGAGCTGCGTATTTTACCCATAATTTCACTTTTTTACGACTTTTGCATACAAAAAATTATTCGCGGAATATAACGGAACTATTTACAAATATTTTCTTTGATATATTGTGCATTCAACAAGTGATTTTAATCGCGGATAGAAAGAAGCACGTGTTGTTAAAAAATAAAATGGAATCTTCGAACGCGTGTAAGAGGCATATTTTTTATTTTTTTCATAAAAGTAGTAAAAATGCAACAACTGCTGCTGCAGAAACAAACACTGTTCACAGAGAGGACATCGTGAGTGTAAAGACTGCGCAAAAGTGGTTTTCAAAATCCCGAAGCGGTAACTGCGACGGGGAGGATGCCCTGCGCGCTGGTCGTCCTGAAGTCTTCAACTCCGACGCGTTGCTCGAACTCGTGGGAGCTGGGCCAAATTTTACAGGCGATATGATAGCTCAGAGGTCAAATTCATCGCATGGAACAGTTCACAGGCACCTGGTACAGTTGGGAAAGGTTTGAAAGCTGGGAAAATGGGTGCCGCATAGACTTTCCGTCGCCAACCTTCAGCAGAGAGTGACTGTGTGTTCTCAGCTGCTGCAACGGCTAGAAAATGAAAGTTTTTTGAACCGTATCGTTACTGGTGATGAAAAATGGGTCCTTTACAATAATGCTGTTCGCAAACGCCAATGATTAGATAAAGATGAAACACCAGAACCGACCCCTAGAGATGGCCTTCACCGCAAGAAGATTCTCCTGTCTATTTGGTGGGAATGGCCGGTATTATTTATTATGAACTTCGGGAACCAAATCAGACGATAACTGCTGATTATTATTCCCATCAGCTATCAAACCTGAATGAAGCACTTAACCAAAATCGACCGTCTTTGGTGAATAGACGCAAAGTTTTGTTTCACCACGTCAACGCAAGACCTCATACCGCAAGGCAAACATTAGGCAAGCTGAAAGAGCTGGGATGGGAGCTAATGCCGCACCCACCCTACTCTCCGGATACTGCACCTTGTGATTATCACCTTTTCTGTGGACTTCCACCCCATATGAGTAACAAGAACTACTCCTCAAAAGAAGCTATAAAAAGAGATATCGAAGCGTATTTTGGCTCCAGGGCGAAACATTTTTTCAGCAGGGAATTAAAAATGTGCCTAAACTTTGGGAAGACATTGTAAATAATGAAGGAAAATATATTATTGATTAATAAATACTTTAAACATCTTTTTATTAATTTTAAAACCACCTCTAAAAAACGCACGAACTTATTGACTGACCGATATTTTCATTTAGATTGATTGCTAATATTTTAGTTGCCGAATTTGGCTTGCTTTTCTTAACATTTTTGTCTATTCTATAAGGTAATTTGTAATGCAGCTTATTAAAATAAAATAAATAAATAAAATAAATAATTAAGAAATTTTTAAACTAAAAGAATTGATTCATGTTACTCTTCTACTTTTCAGCGATACTTCAATATGAGTCAATGAAATAAAAATCGGTTTCATTGGAGTTGAAGTAAAAGTGAATATTTCCTTTAACAAAAAGCACTTTTGTAATGAGGTGAATATGAAATTAAAGCAAGCTGACTGTGGAAGGAGACTCTTTGTTATGCTGCTGACCCTTTAGGTATTCATTTCTGCGCTTTTGCTCCTTTAAAGCGGCCACATTGCACATCTACAGATATGAATTTAAGTAAAAGTATGTCCATGCAAATATTATATCTTTCAGATAAACCTGCATATGTTTACATACAAGTAACTCCGTGCATGCATGTATTGGTGAGCATACAAATACCCTGCAGGGAAAAGTCAAAGTCGAATGGAAACATTCCAGTTCAGGACTGGTATTTAATAGAAAAAATAGAACTAGTTAGTCATTGACTAGAATAAAACCAGTAGTAAAATGAACGATACATTTTCGGCAAAATATATCTTTTTGTTTAGATAAGTAAGTTTAAGACTAGTGTATGGAAGCACTAATGTATTGCGATTATTAAAGGATTATGGATAAGTGAATATATACTGATGTATTTGAACCCTATCGAAGTCTACTAAATAACGGCAGCAATTAATAAATATTTACATGAAATGTATTCTTGTTATATCCAGTCACGCACCACATGGGGAGAAGATTTTTAAAGGTGAACTCTTTAACAGAGTTTGAGCGCATTTGACAGAATCAGCTGATAGGCGCCACTTGGGCGACGAAATGGTTTGTTTATAAAAAAACTGAGATTTTGTTAGTGACATACAAAAAAATCAACCAATGGCGAGTGTGTTAATATGTATGAAATGATCGTGCAGAATTCGGCTGCCGAATCCCATGTGACATAGCCAACCCTTCATGTCCGAGAGGCTCCGCTACGGGAACATAGTACTTATGCGATAGAAAACGAAAGGCCCAAATACGGGGACATGAAAAGAATTCAGTTTTCATTTCATTTATTTATCATTGCTGTAGTTTCCTTTAACAAATATTGCACCTTTGTACATCCCTGGTTTGTTGATCATATAAAATTATAAATCAAGTAAATATATTGGACTCATATCTAAATAAATCAGTTTAAATGTTTAGTTTAGGTTTTCATCCTTATAAACGTTTTAGAATTTCACCTAATTTTCCGTCGTCTTATGGGCGAGTATGACAAAAAAAGCTCTAGGCCGTTAAGGGTTCAATAGTAAACCTTGTAATCTATCATTTTTGGGATTTACATTGTGGCTCAGTTTAAGTTTTAGAACGTCAAACGAAATTCTGTACACACTTTTGATATGACATTGAATATTCTAAAAAGTTGGAATGGAATGGCATAGATTTTCATAATTTATTTTAATCCTATGCTCCGGAGTGGAGTGAATAAGAAAAAAAGAAAATAATCCAAAACCATAGATCAAGTCATTGCCTTCAATTAACTGGGTGCAAAAGAAATCATCCAAAGATCTTACGGGTGAAGTCAATACACAGGGCTGAAAAAGGGCTTGAAACCAGGGCTTACACAAAAAGAGCAGAAAACGCAATATAAACAACGGAAATGCACATTTTGCGCTCTATAGCAGAATACATCCATTGGAACCTCATGCGCAATGACTAAGCCAGAGAGGTATGCTACGTACAGGATATCGTTAAGTGGCGTAGAAGAAGGCAAAAAGACTGGAATAAGCGCGATGGACGAATGCATGACACAAGACTGGCGAAAATTGCGATTGTAGAGAGACAGGCTGCAGGAAAGCCCGGAAGGGCGCCCGCCCAAAACGATGATTCGAATGTTTGAATACAGTACAGTGGAAACGCTTTTTACATATTTTGCAGCAGCTAAAAACAAATTTTAACATTAAAATTTTACAGTATATACTTCTAAGCATATCACTTTATTCATTTTTTTGAAGTGAATTTGTGGAATATTGTTGTAGGTTAGGTTAGGATTTAGAGACAGTCGGTTTAGAATAGGCACCTCACATAGACCATGTACCTAGGTCCGTTGTGGCACCACTGTGTAATACGGGAACCTCAGTGTTTATTCGTTATTCAACCATTTAGATGTTCTTATGAGGCGTTGGATAGGTTTTATCTCAACAACGGATTGTTCCGGGAGAGAGTCAAAAGTAGTGTTTTCCTAAAAAATCTGCTCTGCTCATAGCTAAAATCGGACAATTACAGAGGAAGTGTTCTATTGTTCTACTGCTTCTTCCTCTTCCTCATCTCTACCGATTCTGCTGTATTCGTGAGAAAATAGTGCTAGCCTAGAAAAGTACCTCCCTAACAGCCAATGACTGGTAACACAAGCCACAATCTTCGAGATGTTCTCTCTTGAGATGTTAAGCAATTCTCTGAATCCTTTCTTATCTATATGCGGCCAAATAAGCCTACTTCTAACACTCATAAATTCTTTTTTCCACGAACTATAGGCATCCTGGAGAGTATCATCTTTTATCCATAATTTGCAAGTTGCCATAGGAACTCCATTCTGTCTCTGTTTTCAGGCAACGAAAGATTATTACTTTTTTTTTCAATATCTCTATGCCTCGAAACCTACATAAGACTAAATATGGTTGGAGTAACATACAAAAATTTCTAAATAAAGAAGAAGAAGAATTGGTCTAAACCTTTTCATGTTAGAAGCATTGGTCTATCGGCTGTCATAGTTCGTGACTATCACTCGGAAGTATACATCAAATGATAGAAAAAAGTTGTTTCTAATAGCGACTGCTCCGAGTAGCTAGTGTACTCCCATTAAAGAAACTTGCCGAACGCAAAGGGTTAAAAATATCACTTGCTTACAGGGAGGGTAGTTGGAACACGAACTGACTGGCAGACCACTGGTACTATACCCATACCTCGCTATAAGGCCGCTCTTTATACAGCATTTCTGCATAACGGCCTTTGTTTTATTACAGGGCCAATAACTTGGTGAGACAGAGAACCCATTTCAAACCGCGAGCTGATGCAGTTAGTAAGCGAACGAATGCTTGGTGAGGAGCCAGAACCTTCTTTAGTTTTAGTTAACAATAAAAACGTTGACAAATGCGATTTTTTACTTCAAAAATGAATAAGCATCCGCCTACAAAATGATCCCGACGAAGAACGCAGCACTAAAGTAATCCGAGGTGTAAACTCAGCGCTTAGCTGCTGCAAAATATCGCAAAAAGAAGCACAAAGGAAGGCAAAGCAGACAAAATTAGATGAATCTTTTCAGTATAACCGATCAACAACAGCGGAAGTTGACGATGACAATATTTCATCTGATCAAAGCAGCGCCCAAGCATTTTATAATTTTTGTTTGTTTTTAATTATAAAATGGTTCAATTTTTTGAATTTTTATTTGTTGTGCTCTTTCATTTATGGTAGGTAGATAGGTGAAATGGTTGAAGTGTCAGTCTGTCACTCCTCAAGTAGCACTAAAGCTCCATTTTGATATCATTTTGAGACCTCCAACAGGGAGATATCTACAGCCAGCCAGAGCTGTTGATATAATGGAGGAAATTGATGGGACTTAGGTTGGCGCACTGTCCGGGGCTCTTATTTATAGATAATAAAAAAATAATATATAAATTTTCTGATGAACTTAACACTTCATACATTGTTTTGTTTTTTTTTTTTTGGCACCGATCTCACTTTTTTTTGGCGTTTGAAAAAAAAAATGAAACGGATTTTCACTTTACGGCCGAGCTCTCCAGCACATATCTAGATCGTTAAGCGCGGTATGGGTCCATTCTAGTTCACAACTAATATATTTTCCTGCAGGGAATGTATGAAAAAATATATCTATGTACATCAGTCAGCTACTGCTTACTCCGCATAACCATCATTTCTGCAATTTCAATGTCTGTGATGTGGTTACTTAGAATTCAGTTGGCCGCAGATCTGTTGCAGCCACGTGTAGGTATAAAAATACACACATACATACACACACTTATACATATGTGTGTACAAAAGGAATACCATTAAAATAAACCGGATGGCAGAACGAGCGGGTATAACCCGACGCTTTGAGCTGAGACAGCTTGGCGATAGCTGCATTTCCAATCGATTTATTTTAAACAAAAAATGCAAAAAGAAGCAGAAAAAACAGAAAAGCAGAGAAAACAACAACGAGAAAAAGGGAAAATTAAAACGGAAGTGAAATCCTTTTCAAAAGCATACAGCCACCAGCAGTAAGTGTATGTGTGAGTGTGTGTGTGTGTATATAAATTACCTTTAAGTGCGTCCACATATTTATACGAGTATCTGTGTGTGTGTGTGTGCGTGTGCATATGTGTACTTATGTTGCTGCTCATTAAAAGTAGCGCAGAGTTTGGCTTTTTAATTCCCTCTTCCCGGCGTACAGCCATTGACTCGGGTAAAGGACCAGTTGAGAAGAATTTGCTAAAATACGCATTAATTTTCTTTTTAACCCTTCTTTGCATGGCTGCTGCTCATTCCCACCCATACACACATACATATGAATTGGCGTGCAGAAGCAGCAGCTCATACGCGTATGCGTGCGTATGTATGTGTGCGGGCATTCACATGTTTTCACATGTATGTCAGGATGCGTGTGTGCTTTCAGCTTCGAAAAGTTATTTTGTGGATATTTAATGAATTTTTACATATGTTTCGTTGGCCCGTTGCAAAGTGCCTCACTGATTTTACGCCTAAACCCCGACCCACCCCACCTCGCCTCGCCTCTTTGGCATTTCAATTGTCCGCCACTTTGCTATATCCGTTTGTCTGTCCGCGTTGCTCATTATACGCGCATTGTTTCCATTTTTGTTGTTGTTTTTTTCATTTCGTTTCACTTTGAAAAGCTGCCTCAAACATGGATGTTGCCGTTTGCCGATATTTTTCTTAACGAAATGAAGTAAATTACAGGAAAAAAAATGTTTGATTTTATAAAAGTCCATGCGAGAGGATTTTAAAGTTTAGTACTCAAATTAAATAATATTTTTCTATGCAATTTACGTGGCATTTGAACGAAATGTGTTAGTTTTTTTTAGAATTTAAGGCAACATAAATGTTTTCTTTTTTTTGTCTCCAAATGGGAGTAAGTGAAAGGGCATTTCTGGGAGATGGTCAAAAGCGAAAAAAATATTATATCTAATACATTTTTGAAGGCTTGGCATCACATGGGCTGGAGGAATTATCGACCCATATCACTTCAAAGACGAGGCTGGTGCCAATGTAAAACGACTTTTTGATGCCAGAAATTGAAGCCCATGATCTACACAAGGTTTGCTTCCAACAAGGCGACGCTACTTGCCATACACCACGTGAAAAAATGGATTTACTGTGTCGCGTCATCGTTTCGGTGTGCAATTTACATATCTCTCGTCTCGGACCAGTGAATTGGCCACCAAGATCGTGTGATATCACACTTTTGGACTTTTATTTGTGCAGGTATGTACAGTCTAAATACTTTGTGGATAAACCAACTTTGATTGTGACATTGGAAGCCAACATTACTAAAGTTATTCTCGAGATACCGACCGAAGTTCTCTAGCGTGTCATTCAAAATTAGTGTTTACGGACGGCCGAACTCCAGCGCAGTTGCGTTCAACATTTGATAGCAATTGTACAGGGTGGGCCTTTTGAACCACCTATTTTTTTGAGAATGGTAACACAAATGGCATGTCAAATGCATTCATAATTTACTTCAAGGTTTGACATTTACGTAATGGGACGCTATACGCTTGAACAAAATTGAGAAATATTGAAAACTTATTTCCAAAGTGGTGAGTCTTCTTCATCTTTTCTGATTTTCACATCGCTGGCTACGTCAATAAGGAAAATTGTCGGATTTGGGGCTCAGGAAATCCACACGTTACTGTAGAGAAGCAAATGCATCCACAACGAGTCACTGTTTGGTGCGGTTTTTGGTCTGGGGCCATCATCGGGCCATTTTTTTCGAAAATGAGCGAGGAGCCGCGGTTACAGTAAATGGCGACATGCTCAAGGAGTTGTTTCCAAAAATTGAAGAGGATGACATGCAACTTGTCACACTGCCAAAGTTACACTCGAACTTTTGGCTACCGTTTTTGAAAACCGAATAATCAGCCGAAATTCCGATATCAATTGGCCGCCTCGGAGCTTTGATTTAAGCCCGTTGGACTATTTTTTGTGGAGAGCTGTTAAGGACAAATGCTATGCGAATCATCCAGAGACGAATGATGCTTTAAAACACGAAATCGAAGTTGCCATTCATGAAATTGAAGCCCAAATAATAGAAAATGTGCTTAAAAATTGGGTTGATCGAATGGCCTACTGTAAAGCCAGTCGTGGCAGTCATTTGAACGATATTATTTTTCATTCATAAATGACAATGTTCAATCTTCAAAATAACCCTATATATTAAAAAAATAAATGTCACAAAAATAATAAGGATTGCCCAATCAATTTCAACTTGCTTTGATCACCCTTAAGATGCGTGACCTTTAGTGTGTGAAAAAGTAATTTTTTGTTGTTGATTGTGATCCAAGAAGGTATTATTTTTGCGTAACTCGTTATAAAGGCAAAATTATAGTAATTGGTGCCCATTGTCGTTGCATTCGTAGTCTGTAAAGATGAACTTTATAGACTTAGATATCATCATCATCATCTTAGCATCACAGTTCGAGGTGAACTATTGCTACCGTTACAATTCGCCTGCACGTGACTCGGTTATCAGCTTTTCGTTTGATATCAGATATGTCACCTGTCAGCTGTCATCTGTCATTTGCCACCTGTCAGCTGCCATGTCACCTGTCATCTGTCGTTATCTCTCATCTGTCATTTGTCATGTGTCATCTGTCAACTATCCCCTGTCACCTGCCACCTGTCACCTGTCATCAGTCACCTGCTCCAAAGTCGTCTTCAATGGCATCTTTCCATTGTTTTCTCGGGTGGTCTCTTCTGTCGCCTTATGGATTTGTTTCGAAAATATTTTTTAGAGTAAAATGTGACCATCCCATCGAGTCCTTTGCTCTTTGATGTATTTAATTGATTACATTTGCACCCTTAATAAGTGTGTCTAACTTGTCGTTGTACCGAATGCGGCAGGTACGGTCTTCAAATCGTACAGGTCCATATATTTTATTTAGCATCTTTCCTTCAAAACAATTTAACCGGCTTCATTGGACTTCAGCACCCAGACTTCGCACCCGTATGTGAGTGTAAGACCTACAGTTTTGTAAATGCGTAGTTTCTGGTTTCTAGAAATTAATCTCGACTTCATCAACTTTGTACGCGCGAAGTAAGACTTTGCAGCTTGAATGAATGATGAATCTTTCTGTCAACTCAGAACAACTTCAAGGTACCTAAATTCATTGAGTATTTCAAAGCTTTACCCGACTAGAAATTTTGGTAAGGCGGTGATTAGGCGCAAATAAGGCAGACCGAATTCCAAATTTGCGCCTCATAAGGCAGCCAAACTAGGCCCAAGTCCCGAAAGGTATCGCCACAAATCTGCCTCATTAGGCGCAGGTTCGGAAAACCGAACTTCGGTAATACTCCGGATGCCCTTTATGCAATTTATGCCTAAGTGAGACACTGCCACAGATTTTCGTGACCATAACCAAATTTGGTATTGCTCTGGCATGCCAATCCTTGCCTTGCCTAACGTGGGCCTGGTAAGGTAATAGTGAGGCGTGCCTCAGTAAGTCCTGCCTAATTCGGGTCTAACTGATTCTTCGGCATGCCTCACTGTAATTCTAGTCGGGTACCTGCCGATTTGCAAGTTATGTGTTGCGTTACGCGCTGCACCTTTCATGCATTTAGTTTTTTCTTCGTTGATGATGAGACCTACAATCCTAGCAGACGATTCTAGACGCATAATGTTTCTTGCAGAGCCTGTTTGTTTCTACATTTAATTACGATGCCATCCGCATAGGCACAAATTTGTGCAGATTTGCCAAAAATTGTGACCGCAGGATCTACATATATTAGCAATAACAGCGTGTGATACCAGGTTGAAAAGTACCTGAGATCTCTTTAAAACGGTCGGTGACATCATCTCAGATTCTCACTTTTGCACAAGTGCTTGTTAAAGTTGTAGGCTAAGACTTATAAAACAAATAAAAATGAAAAAAAAGTTGATAGCTTTGAAGGGAAAACCTTGATATAAAGCCGCTCTCTGTATATTTTATATATTTATATATCCTAAGAGAATTCTTGGTTCCGCTATGTTAAAAGATCGGAAAAAATCACGACTTATTTCAAGCATATTTTATGCCTAACTCACCGCCAGTTTGTCATATGTGTTTGTTATTCTCTTCCTCAACAAAAACAACAAATACTAATCACAACAGGACCACCCGTATGCCACCACCATAAGTGTAACAGTCCGCAAATGCACTTCAACGCTCAAGTGCTGGGCAACTCCAATACAGCGGCAGCGACCACTTGAGGCCGCCAAGCAGTCTGCCATTATCACTTGCATCTCACCCGATAGAATGGGAATTCTCGAGAGTGTCAGGGAATTATATAATTTATAACTGTTTGTATAAGCATTGTAAAGTAGGACAGTTGACATGGCATCCTCAAGCATATATCCTTTTTGGGCATCTTTTGCGGCCTATGACACGTCCGGTTTTAGCGGTCAACCATTGAGTGCAGCCGCGGCAGTCTTTCATATTTACCGCAGGCGATAGACTCTACACTGCCTGCGCTGACATTTAGAAACAAAAATAAAAACTAGCAGCTACTTTTGGTGATTCTCCAAGCAGAAACAAAATATCAAACAAAAAACTGCACCCATTTCATTCAACACTCCTTAAAGAGGGCACTCAAAGGCTCATAATTTGTATGGAAAAAGTAAGCAAGGACCACACAGGGTACGCTGGGTGTCAAATGGACAGCAAGTCAGCCACGAAAATGAGCCTAACGGAAGTAAGACCGGCGGACAAATTGTAAATCAAGCTGATCACTCAGAGAATAAGAAATAAAATAAATTAAAGTAACAACAAAAATAAACGGAACTTTGCATATCGCATGTCATCGCACAAGCGGACAGAGAGAGGGCAGAGTGGGGAAATGCTAGAACTATTTGTACACCTACATTTAAACAGCGGCCTTTCATTTGCCAACCGAAGACTCTCCCGCTTAGATGAGCGACTAATTTTTCATGCAGGTGTACTTGTGCATGCGTGTGTGTGTGTGTGAGCATCTGAGCGCAGAGAAAAATCGCAGACATACAACACTAAAATGTCAGTTGGTTAATTGTTGCAATAACAATTGCATTTATTTATTTAAGTGCATAACAAAAACAAAAACAAGCAACAAATATGCGTAGTAATCGGTAGCTATAGCAAAGTAACAATAAAAACAATGCATATCAAATGAGTAAATTTTTCAAGCGCGCGTTTATTGATGTTGCTTACATATTTTACGTATTTTGTATGTTATTTGTTGTTGTTTGCTTCGTTTTCATTGTTGCTCTTGCCGCCATTGCCATTTACTGATTGATTAACGCTGCATAAGTGACAATTATCCATGTGAAAAATAATGATTAATTATGCACTAGCAACACATACACGCATACAGTGCACACATACATACATACGTAGCCAATTCATACATTAATACTTGTGTTCGCGCTTGAGATACACCGGTGTTCACAGTATTGGCAGCGCTACATTTGGGAAGTTCTAAACATTTATTTATTTCTTATAAAAATTTAAAAATTTTTTTTTTATATTTTTTTAAATTTAATATTTAATATTTATTTAATTTTTTTTGGTTTTTATTTAATTTTTTTTATACAAATGTAGTTCTTACTGAAACAAAAACCAAGCTGACAAGCTTCAAGCTATGCGGAAAATTTAAAAAATTTAAAAAATAAAAAAATCTGAAAAAATTTTCTCCAAACAGATTTCCAACTTTTTAATCAGAATTTTCAAAAACTTCAAGTACGCAGTTACAACTTGGCCTGCCAGTGCAGAAGCATCTTGTTACCGCAACATTAACCCAACTTAATTCGCTTTCGTTAGGTACTCCTGGGTCTGAATTCGTGGATGCTAACTACGTTCAAGGACTTATTCGTACAGCAAGTCGCCGTCTAACACTTGTCTCGTTCGGACCTGTTCTCTTACGATCTCATGGTACTGATAGCTTTTAGTAGTGTAGTGTTTTAGGCAGTGTGCCTCTACCTATTACCTTTGTTGCTGTTTTTTCCACGTGGTACAGCTTTGACAGTAAGTTATATAGTTACAAGTTAATGTAGTTACAAGTTAATGTTGTGAAATCGTCACATACAGGGAACGAGTCAATCTTGCTCACATCTTACAAAAGAAACTCTAGATCAGTCCCCTGGTGGTCCTCAGAATTGAAGGTTCTAAACGATTCTAAACAAAATGAGTGGCATGCCTTCGAAAAATGTTTATCCATTGACAATCTTATTGTTTACAAAAAAGCAATGTGCCCTTCTCAACAAAGCCAAGAAGACTGCGAAGCGCAAAAGTCTCGTAGATTTTACATCGAATATCAACCCCTGCCCTCCAGTAACTCAAAGTTGCCAAAACATTCGTAGATCAATAGAAACCTACAATCCGACAGTTATACGAACAATAAAAACTCAATCTAATGTAATAAGCACCAAGGAAGGAGTGGACCGGGGGCAACACTTGGGGACAGGGCCTAGTTAACCTGTTCACGGATGGCTCGAAGCTGGACGGTAGGGTTGCAGGAGGAGTATTCTGCAAAGAGCTCCCCATCAAACTCAAATTCAGGCTACCGGATCGCTGCAGTGTGTTCCAAGCAGAGGTGGCCGCAATTAAAGAAGCAGCTGACTGGCTACTTACTTGCGTAATAACTGTTAAGAAGGTGAATATTTACTCCGATAGCCAAGCGGCAATTAGGGCCCTAGTCTAGATGATGGTGGATTCGAAACTGGTCAGGGAATGCCTGGTCTCTCTCTCGATTCCATCAGAATTCTTCGATATAAAGATAATTAGGGTACCTGGTCACAGTGACATTGCCTTAATCTCGAAACTAATAAGTTTTACTCTATTTTCCTTACATGGATAAGGCACCTTGTCAATCGTGAATGTGTAGTCGTTGTCGGTAATGTATCTTCCTCTCCTTTTATTGCCTCTTCCCGTGTGCCTCAGGGCAGCATTTTTGGTCCTTTGCTTTTTGTAATTTCTGATTAATGACATATCTGAATGTTGCCATTTCTCTGAATTTCTTTTATATGCAAATGACTTAAAAAGTTTTGAAATTGTACTAAGTCTGTCTCATTAATGCAATCTTCAATTAGACCTCAAGAATGTCGTGGCAGGAATCTACTTCAACTAAATATCAAGAAATAGTCTCATGTGCCATTTTCTAAGCGTAAGCATTTAATCTCTACGTCATATTTTATAAAGAACTCGAGATCGTAAAATAAATAAAAATCAATGGGATATGAAACTTCATAGATGAAATTCAAAGATTCATTCCAAAGATTCTCATAATTTTGATGAGAATTTGATAATTTTTAAGAGGTTTCAAATGTTTTGCCCAACCTTTAAATCCTTAAGTTTTTGTTGAGTTTTACAATATTTAAAAAAAAAAAAATGAAAAATAAACAAAATGGATAAATCGTCACAACATTGCAATACGTCGCACTGCTTTTATTGTGAACACAGATGTACCTACATACACACAAATATACGAACGTGTGCTCTTAATAGGTGTGCACTCGTGTAAATATGCGCGCGGCGCATAGTGAAAAATCACTATCGAAATCATTTATTCTCTCTTGTCAATGTGAAATATTTCCTCTGCGCTTTTATCTTTAATTGCAAATTTACATTTCAATGTGCCATATATTATGGCCGACACACGCCCTAACAGTGCAATCATTGCCGCAGACAATTCGAATTCATGCAAAACTCTTCGCTAGCTAAAACCTTCGGTGACAAAATCGGGGGTCATGCATTTTGTAAAACAATATAGTTTGCAATTAAGGAGATATAATATTTTATATACGAGGCAGACTCAGATCAAGCCGGATTGACGAACTAGAAGGCGAAGGTGAGGAAATTTAAAGTCACCAATTGGAGAGAAACAACCAAGGATCGAGTCAAATGGAGACATTTTGTGCAGCAGGCCAAAGCTCAAACAGAGCTGTAGCGCCAAATGATGATGATGAATATTTTATATTCAAAATTTCTCTGAGAAATATTCAAGGATTTCAATCGGTGTTGTAAAAAACTGTAAAGCCAATCCCATTAGCCTCGGGCAGGTGCATTTGTGAACCAAATAATAGAATCGCGATATGTTGGGAGGTGCTAACTACTTTCCTTTTGATTTTTCTTTTATTTACAGATATTTTCTATAGAAAAAAATATAGCCACATGTTCGAAAGCCTTTTATGATATATAGATGAAACCACCCAACACTGGTTGGTTTGTTAAAGCAATGACTCTTCCAGAATCCAACTAGCGGTTCCGCACCATTTTGTTGCCACATCCTCGTTACCAACTTGTTTAACGGTTATTTACAACATGACTGCATTCAGTCTGTGCGGTTTAAGAACCTTATTAGGTTGTTGACGTCTTAGCCAGTAAGTTGTTCGAGACTCTCGAACTACGGCTTCCCCAGGGTTAACATTCTGTCCTTCCATAGGGTTCATTGAGGAAATGGAAGTTTGCTTCCTTTTTCTCCTGTTGTTTACAACTGTGACAGTATGTACTGTGAGGGTAACCCATTGTGGCGGCTTGTTTTCCAATAGACCAAAAGCCAGTTATGACTGCCAACATCGATACTCCCGAAATAGAACGTAATGGCTTGACCACTCCTTTTGGCCAATGAGTAATGTTATGTAATAAAATTCTTTTAAAGGAAATTTGGACTTGGCTGATCTGGTAGATCGCACGTGGCCCACAAATTCATCCATAGTGATACGAAGTATTTGCATGGAGAGTGTAAGAACTTTATATTTGGCGTTCATACTCACATAGTTTAAGTAGGCTGCTAATTTTTTGGTATGCCTCACTTTATATGGTTGAAAATGATGTAGAGCCTAAGCAGTTTATTCGTGTTCTGCTAAGCGCATGGCATTGACCGATTAGGCGTTCCAGAGTTCCTCTCGCCTTGATTTCGTCACATTTTGTGCATGTATCGTTCTGCACTAGCTTCGACTTGGATGGAAGAAATAAAATATAGTTTGCAGACCTGATTCATTTAAGCCTGCCTATCATGATTTTCGCGATCCTGCATGAGTTGGTTCTTTCCCATCTTGAGTTCGTTGCTTGAATCATCGTTGCATCTATACCTCGTTATCGTTGTTTGCCGGCAGTGCTAGCGACAGGAAGATTTGCGTCTGCTTTGGCTAGTATATGAACTCCTTGGTGCCCTTCAATTCCCCTGTTCCTGGAACCCAGTAGATGGTGACTTGTTTCTCAGTTCTCAGCTCATCCATCCTTTTCCGGCATTGCCGAAAACAGTGTAAATTTGTCATTACAGCTGCTATTGACTTGATGGTTTCTTGGCTGTCAATGTAAAAGTTTATTTGAGAGTGCGGAGGAGTCTTCTCTATGGTTAGGTCTGCTGCTTTTGTTGCTGCGTAGATCACAGCTTGAAACACATTGTAGTAGATTGGTAATATGTGTGACTGATTATAGCCTCATTCCGAAGTGAATACTTCGGCTCCAATACTCGCTTCCATTTTGGAACCTTCTCTGTAGATGTTAAAGGTGTGGCGCGTTGAAAGTTGTCCCTTCTGCGATCCGACCTGTTTTAATACTATCTTTGGCTCCCTGTTGCAAACAGCTTGAGAAATGACGTAGTCCGAGCTAGCGCTTAAACTTCTGAATAACCGGATGTGGACATATGGCCTTAGAACTTGCTGTCCTGTTGTCAATAGTCAAAGTGCAAACTTCTGAGACACAGCTCTACAACTGCACGAATTTGTTACCGTACGTCCTCTTACTCAAACTTGTCCAGCATATTAGAATGCCATAGAGCATTATTGGCCTCACTACCGCCATGAAAATCCAATGTGAAAGTCGTGGAGGTAAGCGCCTTGTGCCACCAACCATTTTTTTGGAGGCGTATACGGGATGGAGTGCTTTCTTCATTCGTTCTTCCACATTGAGCTTCCACGTTAGTTTGCTATTCAACATTACCCTTAGGTACTTAATACGGTGAGCCATATAGCGTTTACTTTTTAAACCACCTATTTGTTTGAGAATGGTAACACAAATGACATGTCAAATGTGTTCATAATTTACTTAAGGGTTTGACATTTACGAAATGGGACGCTATACGCTTGAACAAAATTGGGAAATATTGAAAACCTATTTCCAAAGTGGTGACTCTTCTGCTTCTTTTCTGATTTTCACATCGGCGGCTACGTCAATAAGCAAAATTGTCGGATTTAGGGCTCCACACCCACACGTTACTGTAGAGAAGCAAATGCATCTACAACGTGTCACTGTTGGGTGCGGTTTTTGGTCTGACGGCATCATTGGCCCATTTTTTTTCGAAAATGAACGAGGAGCCGCGGTTACAGTAAATGGCGAGCGCTACCGTGACATGCTCAACGAGTTGTTCCCAAAAATTTAAGAGGATGACATGGACGACATTTGGTTTCAACAGGACGGTGCAACTTGTCACACTGCCAAAGTTACACTCGAACTTTTGGCTACCGTTTTTGAAATTCCGATATCAATTGGCCGCCTCGGAGCTGTGATTTAAGCCCGCTGGACTATTTTTTGTGGGAAGCCGTTAAGGACAAATGCTATGCGAACCAGCCAGAGACGATTGATGCTTTAAAACACGAAATCGAAGTTGCCATTCATGAAATTGGAGCCCAAACAATCGAAAATGTGCTTAAAAATTGGGTTGATCGAATGGCCTACTGTAAAGCCAGTCGGGGCAGTCATTTGAACGATATTATTTTTCATTCATAAATGACAATGTTCAATCTGCAAAATAAAAAAAAGATTGAAAAAATATTGATTATTTTTTTTTTATAGCCGATTCAAAAAGCAAATTTTACTTAGCCCACACTATATAACGGGTGATCAATTAAGAGGAGTTTTTTTCATTTGCGTTTTTTTTACAGATCGCGCGCGAGTTGTGGCAAACTGTCATCGTGGATTTGTTGAACAGCGTTTGGCATTTCATCATGGAAAGACTCACACCGCAACAACGTCTACAAATTGTTCAACTGTATTATGAAAATCAGCGTTCTGTGACAAATGTTTTTCGTGCGCTTAGACCGCATTATGGTCAACATAATCGGCCTGCCTTAAACACTATTCGACATACCATCAACAAATTTGAATCCGAATATTCATTGGTGGATAATTCTCGACCGAATAGACCACGTCCAGCAAGAAGCATTGAGAATATAGCGGCAGTAGCAGAGAGTGTACGTGAAAACCGCGATGAATCGATTCGGCACCGTTCTCAGCAACTTGGACTGTCGTATGGAACAACTTGGTCAATTTTACGGAAGGATCTTCATTTAAAAGCATACAAAATACAGCTCGTACAAGAACTAAAGCCAAATGACCTTCCTGCACGTCACCGTTTTGCTGATTGGGCTCTTGAAAAGATTGAAGAAGACCCGCTGTTTTCGAGCAAAATTTTCTTCAGCGATGAGGCGCATTTCTGGCTCAATGGTTACGTCAATAAGCAAAATTGCCGTATTTGGGATGAAGAGCAACCAGATCAGGTTCAAGAGCTACCTTTACACCCAGAGAAAACAACGGTCTGGTGTGGTTTATGGGCTGGTGGAATCATCGGTCCATATTTTTTCAAAAATGATGATGGCCGAAACGTAACTGTGAATGGTGCTCGCTACCGTACCATGGTATCGGACTTTTTGCTACCTGAAATTGAATCTAATGATCTCTACGACATTTGGTTTCAACAAGACGGAGCCACTTGCCATACAGCTCGTGAAACAATGACTTTATTGAGAAGTCATTTCGGAGAGCAGCTGATTTCACGTTTAGGACCTGTGAGTTGGCCACCAAGATCTTGTGATATCCCACCTTTGGACTTTTTTCTTTGGGGATTCGTGAAGTCCAAGGTCTATGCTGATAAACCAGCTACGATTGAAACTCTTGAAGCCAACATTACGCGTGTTATTCACGACATACCAGTCGAAATGCTCGAACGAGTGATTGAAAATTGGACCTTCAGAATGGACCACCTTAAGCGTAGTTGCGGCCAACATTTGAATGAAGTCATATTCAAAAAGTAAATATCAAAGAATGTCCTTTCAAATGATAAATAAAGGTTTTGAACATAATTTACATTTTTGTTTTTTTTTAACTATTGAAAAAAGCACCTCATGATTGATCACCCGTTATAACCGTGTTCTCTAGAATCCCTGATGAACAGCTTTCGTACTTCTTTTAGCCAAATGCAAGCTCCATGCAAGTTTATTTTCACATCAACCTACTAAAAAAAACGTATTATCACTAAAAACCGAACAGAATACTGTGTTATGGCAACTCTGGACGTCAAAACGTGGGAGCTATTTTTCGCACCGTAAACTGACGATTAGAACTGACAAAGGCATTGAGAAGTACAATATAACAGCTGGGGTCCTCCAAGGATCAGTTTTGGGCCCACTACTATGCAACCTTATGTATGACGGTGCACTAAGACCAGATATGCATCGTAGAATGAAAGTCATTGGATTCGCGGATAATATCGCGTTGGTAATAGTGGCAAAACAAATAATCCACGATATTGAGAGGATCGCCAGCCAATCCGTAAATGGAATCTAGGTTTGGGTGCAGTCCATGCACCTGGAATTAGCTGAGCACAAAACTGATGTAGTCTCAGTAAGCAGCAGCAAGGCAGTGTAATTTATGAAGGTAAATGAAGGTTTGGGCTGTTACTATCAATTCAACAATTAAACTTTAAAACACACCTGGAATATCTTGTGGTGAAGGCATCGAGCGTGCAGTCCTGTCGGGGCACGAATAATGCCAAACAACTGTAGTCCTAGGTATAGCAAAAGAGTAATATGTATATCCTATAGGGTAGTCAGTTGAGATCACCGAAGGGTAGATGATACAGGAGTTGTAGATTGAGCTAACCAGCCTCGTGAGGTAATACCTTTCTGGCAGTTCCGCGGTGAGAGTGGTAGACAGGGGACAGGTGTTTAGCGCATAGGTGAAGTTGTGAGGCTACAATTAGTGCATATTGTGCATAGTGCATAAAACAAAAAAAAATCACCCTACAACGAACATATATAAGTTTAAATTCTTGAATAAAAAATACCATAGCCACATCACGCTAGTGTAGTCAGCAACACTTACAAACCCCTTTATAGGCATTGAAAGAAATTTAGTTTATTTAAATATACCCGCATCATGTCTCACTCCCTTGGTGATCATCCGAGGCACATTTCAATCGTTAGGTTGTTGTCTATGCTAGAATGATCTTAACGAACTCACGCATAGGTGGCGCCTCCATCTGGCACTGGCAAAGGCACTAGCAAGGGAATACGAATATTTAACGAAACGAACTGGTCTACAGGTAGAACGAAAGGCTGATTTTCGAACAGTTTCTCCGCTAATTGGTATAAAAAGTCTCCAAATGACATTCAGATGTGCAACAAAACCAAAAAAATATGTTGTAGAAGTTGGGAGATAGAATTAATTTGATTTATAATTTTAATTGCATATTATTTTTAGGCAATTTGTCTCCTCTCCGCACGACTAATTTTTTTCTAGTGTTCAAAGAAAAAAAATACAGTCAAATGGGGTGTATTTAATGTGCTTCAAGTCCAATTATTTCGTTGAGTTAAGCTTTTAATTTCTATAACTAAGTGGACACACAAATTCCTGGCGAAGCCTATCATTAACATAGCATATATTAGAGTAGCATATATAACATAACAAACAAAAGCCCACATGATGCACATATGACGACATACCAGAGCAAAGAAGTACCGTGAAGAATTTTATAGGACTTCCCTGTAGTAAAAATGTGGGTAGTTAGTTGAAAGGACTAGTCCGCAAATTACTCAGTGGTACAAAATGGTGGCTTATATATGGTGGTCGTATATATATACATACGAGGGCCGCTGTAGTCGAATGAGTTGGTGCTTGACTGCTATTCGGTAGTCCCCGCGTTTTAAACCTCTGGTGTGAAATATCAAATGATAGAAAAAGTTTTTATTCTAATAGCAGTTACTCCTCGTAAGACAATGGCAAACTACAAACCTCCCAGTGTATTTCAGCTCATAAAATTATAGGTTTATGTATCCGTATTTGATGAGACCAAAATTAATGAAAGTTTACATCCCCCATAACAAAACCCCAAAACAATTTTTACTCTGTACGTATTATTCATATCTGATTTTTTTTATACGTTTACTATATGCAGAAAAAAATTTATAAAATTCAATTAAGTAACGATTTATACCAGATTTATGCGGTACATATGACCATACTCACGGCCATATGGCGAATCATGCTCGTTGCTGCTTTCACATGCAAATTTTCTGTCAAGTAAGCCGAGCAGAGAGATAGCGAGTAGAGCAGTGGCGAATAGAAGAGGCCAGGTATCTTACTGTTCTTTTGGTCGCGTACTTCACATTTGATGTTTACTAGAGAACGACCGAACATCGATTTTTAAAGTCGAACCGAACCGAATCGAACTTGGGCCAATTTTAATTGAAGTCGGATCGAAACCGAACCGAATACTTTAAAGGCCCCAATTAATACAAGTATACCCGTTGGTATATATTTGTGGTTCCTAGGAGGGACAAAGAGCTCAAAAGGTATAACCGTACGATTTGCGAGGAGGCAATGCCCTTGCCCCCCCCCCCCCCCCCCTTGCCAGCCTGAAGGCAAAGCCTATATATTATATATATAATTGGCGCGTACACCCTTTTTGGATGTTTGGCTGAGCTTCTCCTCCTATTTGTGGTGTGCGTCTTGATATGTTGTTCCACAAATGGAGGGACCTACAGCTTCAAGCCAATTCCGAACGGCAGATCTTTTTATGAGGAGCTTTTTCATGGCAGAAATACACTCGGAGGTTTGCCATTGCCTGCCGAGGGGCGACCGCTATTAGAAAAATGTTTTTTTCTTTTCTTAATTTTGGTGTTTCACTGAGATTCGAACCGACGTTCTCTCTGTGAATTCCGAATGGTAGTCACGCACCAACCCAAGGCAAAGCCTACCCATCTTAAAATTCGCAGATTAATGAAGCCTATTCAAAGAAAGAAAAAATGCCCCAATTTATAAACAAGCAGCAATTTTTTAAAGATCCAGTACTTTGATTAACAAATACTAACAAAAATATAAAATTTTTAAAAGTATTCATAGTTGAAAAATTTTATATTGCAAAGCAAAAACTCATTTGCAATGGCTCACTACTCTCACTAGATGGAAGAGCAGGCAATATTTCTAAGCAATTTTTTTGTGAAAACGTGGGATTTGTTACCAGTATTAAGATATGTTTAAAACAACTAAAAGTAGATACAATTAAAAACACGAAAGTGCGTGTAGCGTAGTACACATAACAGAAATGAAACTTCTGGATAGACCCGAGAGAGAATGATAGACAGAGAGAAAGAATATATATCTAAATAAATTCACAACATTTGCAGAGAATACAAATTGACAAAATTTACAAAAAACAGAAAAGGATCGACCGATGTAGGTAAACGCCGGACACAAACCGTGGCATCAAAAAAAAAAAAAACGCCAAAAAAATTGGGACCAAAAAACGCCCCAAACAGTAGGCACCAAAAATATATTTTCTACAAGCACCAAAAAGTAGGCAGTGTTATTTCTCACTAGAAATTAGCAACTACAAGGAAAAACTCAGGAAAAATTCCCTAAAGTGTATCTAAGATACATATAAGGCATATCTCTCTCTCTCCTTTCCCTCTACTTCATATCTTTTTTTTCTATTGCGGAACGAAAATGCCCAAAACGTTGCATGACCTTCAAATTTTACTCTCCATTCTCGCTCGTCCATCGACGCCTAAGAAGTTTCTCTTCAAAAAATTACAAAATTATTCGGGCAAAGTTCGCTCTTTCTTGGCTGAAACCGAACCTTGCCAAACTGAAATTTTGTGCTGAACTTAAGGTTAAATATCGCCGTCGTACACTTGTTTGCTATTTTCATGGTTTTTAATTGGAAAAACATTTAAGTTTTACTATTTCATAGACGGAGTAGGAAAGTGACTTTTGTAGTTTAAAAAAATAGTTTTTCTTATTACAAAAAACCTTGTTTTTAAATATTTCAAAACAAAGTATGATATGAGAAAAAAAAACAATGGCGAAAAAAAATTCAAATTGGTTAAAAAAACAATTATGGTATTTTTCGAACCTGTTATCATCGTCAATTTCAGAGTGAATTCCCATATGTGGAATGGCAGAAACACCAGGTTGTGCGTATTTGTAGTTATTGTTCTCATCAATGTCAGTGGCTCTCTATAGATACCCGCATAATTTTCCTAACCTATTTCTGCTCAAAGTCCTCTCTCGACGAACAAAACTAACACTCTACAAGGCTCTCACCATGCCCGTCCTAGCGTATGGCGCAGAAGCTTGGACGATGACAACATCCGATGAAGCGACGCTTGGAGTGTTTGAGAGAAAGATTCTGCGTAAGATTTTTGGACCTTTGCACGTTGGCAACGGCGAATATCGCAGGCGATGGAACGATGAGCTGTATGAGCTTTACAACGACATAGACATAGCGCAGCGAATAAAAATCCAGGGGCTACGTTGGCTGGGACATGTCGTCCGAATGGATACAAACGCTTCGGCTCTGAAAGTATTAGATTCACTAGGTGTGTCCAATTGGAGCCGATTAGCACGAGAAAGAAACGACTGGCGCGCTTTGTTAAACTCGGTCAAAATTGCGTAAGCTGTTATCGCGCCAATTAAGAAGAAGAAGAAGAAGACAATTACTGCTCAAAGTGCAATCAGGTTAAAGAAAGTTGGCCTCTGCAGCCAATCCCTCAAGCATGGCATAGAAGTATTTTTAGCCAGTCAACAACGGATTTCTCTGAACTTTGTATAGATCTCTCTATCCGCGTACTGGAGTTTGAAGGTCGTGCCAAGGAAATGTTTTCAATTAGATAGGATTGAAATGAGGGGGAAATCTGTACCGAAGCTAGCATCTCTGAATACTGCTTGTGATACCGCAGGCATGAAAATTATTAGAGAACATAGGAGCGAGGGAGATATTAACATATTTTCCATAGCCAAACCGCGCCCAAGTCACTGACGACGCCATGGTGCAGATCCAAACTGGTCCACTCCTGTAGGGAGAAGATCAAAAATCTTGGATGTGCAGATAACATCTCTCTGATCTGGGTTTCAGGATTTTGGAACATAGAGGAGAATGAAATTGCTGATGAGCTTGCCAGGAAGGCAAGTGACTGAATTGGTCTCAGAGGTCTCCTACTCAGACATCGGCATCCCCCTGATTATTGTTAAGGAGGAATTACACGACTTATTTCTCAGAAAAGCACAGATGAGACAGAGCTCAATTTCTTCATGTGCTATTTCGAAAACCCTTTGGCCTCAGTACAATAGACGTAGGATGCAGAAAATTCTGTGGACTCCTCGCCATTCAATTTCCAAATTCTTACTATTTTTACCGGTCACTGGACGATCGGCACACGCGCAGAAAAGCTAGGTGTGCTATTAATTCCTCATTGTAGGATCTGTGAGGACCTTTAAGAGAAGAAGACTCTCACTCACTTTGTAAATGTCCGTTTGTGGGAGTTAGACGATTACGGTAACTGGGTGCTCCTCTCTTCGACAGCCTGGGACAGTGCGCCAACCTTAATCCCATCAAACTTCTCCATTACATCAACAGCTCTGGCTGGCTGTAGATATCTGCCCGTTGGATGTCTCAAAATGGCTAGTTAGGTTAGGTTAAATTGCTGCCCTAGTTTGGACAAATATTGAAAATCTGTCCGTTGAGATGCCATACATGGGAGAGGAGAAAGGAGAAGGGAAGGAAGAAGGAGCCTTGGAATTACAGACGACGATGACCATGCATTTTACGACGACGCCGACGGTGACTGATTTGCGTTCGTAGTTAGCCGCAACAAGCTACTGATGAACTTCATTCAAATTTATGATATTTAGACCCGCTATATCCGCAGGCGTAGCGAAAAAATGAGGGACCAGATGTCTAAATATTTGCTAGACGAGAGCACGTCAGCTGAGAAGAAGCGATGATTCCACCTCATCCTCAAGACAGCTTCTGCAGAACGGACTTCAGGCAATCCCAAGTCTCACCGCATGAACACCTAATGGACTATGTCCAGTAAGGATACACACCAAATTCGAGAGCTGGGGCTTTGTTAGTCTTAGGAGCTCCCTAGAGCGTCCCCGATCTACCCGTGGCTAGAAGGATCTCGCGACCTTGCACGTTTGTGCACTAGCCCAGCGCTCGCTGAGTTGACTCGAGGCCTATCTTTCCAGGAGGCCCATCTTAAGGGAACCCCAGTTCTCTCATTTCGCGACGAAACCGTCTCCAAACTTCCCTGTCTAGCAAGCTCATCAGCCCGCCAGTTTCCCTCTATGCCGCTGTGACCGGGAACCCAAATGAATCTGATGTCGAAGTATTCGTATGCAATCGAGAGAGAAGCCAGACATTCCCCGACCAAGCTCGAACGCACAAACAACGAGCCGTAGGCCCTAATTGCCGCTTGGCTATCGGAGTAAATATTTACTTCCTTAACGGTAATTACCGAGGTAAGCAACCAGTCCACTGATTCCTTAATTGCGGATACCTCCGCTTGGAAAACACTACAATGGTCCGGAAGCCTGAATTTAGGTTTGATGGGAAGCTCCTTACAGAATACTCCCCCACCGACCCTTCCGACTGCCTCCGGGAGGACATTATTAAAATCCCCCTCAATGTCGGGGAAGGCACCTACAGTGGACTCCTTCTGATGGAGGGACACCTCGATGTCCTTAACAATTGTACGTAAAGCAGACTCTACTGATCTGCCTTTACAGTAAGCATGTTGAGCGTACGATAAACGCCCCCGAGGAATTTTACTCCTTATGTGCAGATCAATCAGCCTTTCCAGGGTTTTCAGCAGGAACATGGAGAGGCTGATTGGTCTGAAATCCTTTAGGGATACGAGTGAGATTTTACCTGCCTTGGGTATGAAAGTAACTCTCACAGCACGGAACTAGTACCAGTACGACTTTTTCATTAATTACCAGAATATTTGCTGAGTACGTTGATGGTTCACTGCAGAGGTAGTTGTGCAAAGCCAAAAAAAAAACACTTCTTTTCTAAATTTGTTCTATGACCAGAAAAATGTGTCACCTATTTTTTTTTTAATAAGATTTACCCGTCTTCAAAGCGCTTTGAAAACTACCATTGAATTTACATGGGAAGAAATTAATTTTTCCGTGTGAAAGGTTGACAAGTCCTCATTTTGATTTCTCTCCACAAATGTCCAGAAATTGGTTCCAAAGAACAAAAACGCACTTGCCACTCGCCTCAAATTGGTCTCGTTTCGCGCTACCTCGAATATACTACGATTTAGTATGGGGACATATGCCTAGATTAGGCCGGGTCGATTTGTGGGAGGCAAAAAAATCGCCCATTGCTCTGTGAAAATCATATTCTAGGGATCAAAATAAGAAACTTTGCCGAAGGAACCATACCTCTAAAACGAATTCTGATGTCCCCCAATTTGGGTCGAACTTTTTAGTTTCTTTTCTCATGTAAAGGCCAAAAATGGTGATATTTTGAAATGATTGTATGGGGAACACCCCAGGGGAGTTCCAGGGGGTGTGCCACTGGCATGGGTGGATCGGCCGTCCAAAGTTAGTGGGGGTGGTCATACATTTGGACTCGATTGGAGCACTCTAAATGGGTCAAAGTGGGATTTTTCGTTCGACCCAAATTGGGGGACATCAGAATTCGTTTTAGAGGTATGGTTCCTTCGGCAAAGTTTCTTATTTTGATCCCTAGAATACGATTTTCACAGAGCAATGAGCGATTTTTGAATCGACCCGCCTTAGCCTACATATATACCTACATATATATACATACAAGTATATGGGTAGGTAATTATGCATGGAACAAACTTTGATTTTATGCCACTTTGCCTTGGGATTTATGAAGACTTGTCTACTTAGCTGCGAGTAAATATTCACGTATGTATGTCTGTGAGTGACTGCAATCCCCTGCTTACTGCTTACTTACTCGCACTTCATTGCCGTTCAAAGTCAACGTCATGCAATTTATTGCTTCTACTGCTTCGAAAAGCGGTCGGTCAGCGCAGCGCCTTTGAAGATCATCAGTTTTTTGAGCTCATTTTGCTGTCTACCAAAGTATCTGCTTAGCATAAATGAGCGTTGTTTACTACAATATAAGGTGTAGAGCACAAGGATACGAGTATCCTTGAAAGAACACACTCACATACACATACATACCTACATATAGGTATAGGCACAACCAACGCTGCCTCCATCCATCTCAGTGAGGAAGTGAATGCCTGTAAACAGAAAAGGGTTAACACTGGTCACCCTTTCAAGTGATTTTATTACAGTTGTACCCTTTGGTGCGGGGCTGAGCTATTTGATTACGTTTCTGTGCATTTAAAGAACTCGCCATCCTTTGTTGGTCGTGGCTGTTAGTTGCTGACCGTTGGCTGGCTGGCTGACTTTAGTAATTTTCAAATGAATGAACGCAAAGGCAGCAAAGTGAGCGGAAGTGGAGTGGTTGGGGGGCGGGAGGGGGGTTAACGTGGCAAGAATGCTTTTAATTTTTAGAATTTAGAATAAACTTTCATGAATTTATTGCTTTTTAAATAAACAAAAATGAATTTTACCCCGATGATTAAATGTTTATGCGGATGTGACGCGCTCACTCACAGCAATACGAGTTGGTATGTGTGTATGCATGCATGGAGTAGTTATGTATGTATGTATGAGTGTATGTAGTGTATGTGTGAGTGTATGTATGAGTGTATGCATGTATGTGTGTGTATTTATGTATGTATTCTACATGCACTGTTATGCTCTTCAGCAGAAGGGTGCGTGCGGTCAGCTGGGCTCAATTGAATCAACACGCCGTTATGTGGCCTCTGCGGACGCACAAAAAGGACCAACATAGTTATGACCAACATAAATAAATATATGCAAATTGTCCAAAAATTTCAGCTGCGTTCACCATTTGTGCCACCATCCGTAATTGGAAGTGCTCTGGGCAGCAGCAGCGAATTAAGCGATCCTTGAAGGCCTTGTTAGCTTGTGAGGCATACATTTTTCCGAGTAGTTGTGCCGAGAATTTATTTGTTGGCATCTTAAATATTTAATTATTGCATGCTAATAATTTTTCTATTTAAATAAGTTTACTTATTTACACTTGCAGTTGCTTTTAGCCAACTTGCAGCCTTAGAGCAAATCTAAAGGTTGCGGTACTTTTTCTATGTGAAATTCGAGAATTTCAAATTTTTCACTCATTTCGACTACTTTAGTGCACTTGAATGATAATCGCAATGGAATGAAATGTGAAAATGACCTACAGTCATGTTGCAGTACAGTGGTGGTCGAGGAAAATAAACCGGTGCTATGTTATTTTGCCCCCCAAGTTGTGTGTGTTAAGAATTTGCATACAGTTTGTGAGGAAAGTGTTCTGACATCTACTAATCTAGCGAAGTTCAGACATATCGCTTAAGAAAATGTTCAGTGTCGCAAAGTGCCGAAACAAATAAAGTCCGTTGGCATTGATTCCGGGCTTTAAGCCTTATTTTCGGTCATGCCAGTGAGACGTCAGTTTCGGGGAGTGCAGAGTTCGTCTTCAAGATCCTTTTGGTATATCTCTACGGTGTGAGTCTTATGGGTTCCTGTCAAAGTTCGCAAACAGAGTGGAAACGAAGCCGAAGACAAAGACAAGCTGCTACCGGAACGACCCTGATTTATACCCGGCCAAGGGCTTTCTCTCCAGCAGCCTGCTCCATACATGTATTGGAAATGTTTATACTGCTACAACAACAACAACAACAACGAATATAAACTAACGAGTAATCATAGTGGAAGGCAAATGAGAATTGAAATTCACAGTTGATTTTGATTCGTCTTCAGATGAGCAATTACACAGTGCGACATCAAAAATCAAACCGCACCGGACCTTTTTTTTCTGAAAATATACCTATTCAATAGCAAAACCCTCGCTGGGTTTTTAAAAGTTAGCTCGATTTTTTTTTATTGCGTTTTGAAGTTTTCTATTTTCATGAGATTTTGGAGTTTTAACTGTACGCTAAATTTGACGATTATATACCGATTTATAAACCTTTGTTTGATTTAATCGATTTATTTTGTCATAGCTTGATGCAGAAATTTCGTACATGTACAAATAAACTTATTTTGAGAAGAACCTATATCTCAATACGCAATTTTGAATACCAAAATTTCGAAAAATTGTATGTTTTTGCCATTTTTTACTGTAATTATGAAAATAATTTTATACGTAACCACCCGTTATACACATTTTCAGATTTTTCTATTTTTGCTAGTATTTTCTTTCAGGCGTTTTAAATGGTCCTGACATTCGCAAATTGGTAAAGTCTGAAGACTTTAACAGGGTCCTAATAAACAATGAAATCGTTGCGTGGGAATCGTTAAAAGAAATAATAGTTGGACTTTTAGGCAAACATCGTTCTCCATATTACAAAGAATCTGTGCGACGAATGCTAGATGCTTTTTCCAAAATTGGGGTCCATATGTCGCTAAAAATTCACTTTCTTCACCAACATTTGGACTATTTTAGTCAACAATTGTCGACAGAATCAGATGAGCAAGGAGAGCGCTACCATCAAACTGCGATGCCATTTGAGTCAAGATACCGAGGAAAACGAGCTCCAGAGTTTTTAGATATTTAAAAAAAAATTTAAAGCAGAGTATAAAAAAATTATTTTTATGAAGAAAAATCTTGTTAAAAATTTACTTTTTTAGAAAATAACAAACTTAAAGTTCAGTTTTATGTTTTTATCTTATAAATGACTTTTTTAGTACATTTTGCAACATTTTTGCTAGAAGAAATAGTGAGAAATTTTCATTATTTTCATAATTACAGTAAAAAATGGTAAAAACATACAATTTTTCGAAATTTTGGTATTCAAAATTGCGTATTGAGATATAGGTTCTTCTCAAAATAAGTTTATTTGTACATGTACGAAATTTCTGCATCAAGCTATGACAAAATAAATCGATTAAATCAAACAAAGGTTTATAAATCGGTATATAATCGTCAAATTTAGCGTACAGGTAAAACTCCAAAATCTCATGAAAATAGAAAACTTCAAAACGCTATAAAAAAAAAATCGAGCTAACTTTTAAAAACACAGCGAGGGTTTTGCTATTGAATAGGTATATTTTCAGAAAAAAAGGTCCGGTGTGGTTTGGTTTTGATGACCCCAAAATTGTCGCACGGTGTTATTTCTAAATGGAAACCTTTTTTTTAAGGTAAAACTAATAGAAAAAATAAATTTGTGTAGAGAATTTCACCACTTATTCGAGGAGTTACGGCAAGACGAACAGAACATTTTGGAGTATTCAAGAATGCTAATTAATACGTTTGATTGCATTTTCCCAAAAATTGAGTCATTTATTGAAAAACAATGAGAAAATATCAATAAAAGCTCGATCATGGCCGCTGAAGGATTGTTTGTGACTTTAAGGTAGATTGGGAAATGTTTACATATTTGCCCACTGCGCAGTTGACAGAGGGTGAAGAGGTGTTACACCTCAAACCACATAAAAGCAAAATCCAAACTTTAAGGGGTCCCCGTGGTCTACAGCTTGAAAATGTATGGTATTTTCAGGATTTTTTTTTATAATAAAAAAATGAAAAACGAAATTAAATTTTAATTTCTTGCGTTTTTTATTTAACTTCTTTTATAAAATTTTTTTTTGATTTCAAAATAAAATAAAAAAATTTTTTTTTTCTTATTAAGATAAAATTTAGAAAAATTAAGACAAAATTAAAAAAAAAAGATTATTTTTCTTTATTTTAATAAGTTTAAAAATGACGCTTAGGTTGATTTTCCCGAAAAAGGACCTGGATGGTGTTGTCCATTTTGGCTGAAACACAAAAACCAAAACAAAAAATTTTTGATCAGTATGACTGTAGCCGTGTCCGTAAGTACTAGAATAAAAAAAATTAAATTTGAGAAAATGGCGGGGTTTCGAATTCGAGGGTTAAAAGAGGGTTTCGAGGTGAAATGAGGGTTTTTTTCAGTTTTTCAGTTTCAGTCAAAAAAGTACGAAATAATTGAAATAATAATATGATTCTATTACAAGCGATAGCCATTGATATTATGGACAACATATTAAAATTTCAGACGAATCGGTTGAATAGTTTTTTTCTTTTTTGTATAACACCAGGCGGAAGAAAAGTCGTCTCGAAATGACTAAGTTTAAAGTTTTGAGGGTGGCTGCGTGACGAATCTGACTCTACCTGCTAAAACGGCTGTAGAATCGAAAATACCGGGATAATCCTTCCAAAAATTTGACAAAACCTGTGCTTTCGAAATATTGACAAAACAAAAAATCGAGTTTTTGAAATTTCTAGACCACCGGGTCCCCTTAATAAAAGTAAATCTTCCCTTTCATATTCGCAGTATTTTTTTTAATCTTAGAAAGCTAATTTAAATTAAATAAATTGCGAATAATAAATTTTTAAAAGTAACTCGCGTTTATTTCACAGTTACAAGCAATTAGATGAAATATAAATAATTCACTACATCAAGCGATAGGTCTTTGAAAAAAGGACTGCACAGTTTAAAGCTGACCGTTTGCACAACATTTTCGTCTTCGCTTTGATCACTTTCATATGTTTGCTACAGCACTGTTTTTCGCTTACAGTGGTCGTTTGATCTTCGATGTTTCGTCTTTTGTTCGGTTTCGTCTCGGGCTTCGACTTCATCTTTGTCTTCGTCTTTCTCTTCGTCTTCGCTTAAAGGCATTGTGCTGATGTCAGTCGCAAATTTTCGTCTCGTATCCATTCATCATCCATCTCCATTTAAGCTCCCGAATCTCAATTTCAACTGGCCTTTGTTTACCTCGGTTGAGGAGCACAACATTTGACACCCAGTTGTCGCGCCACCCTAAGCGCAAGATGACTATGTATAAGGCAGCGATTTGTGAGAGTCTGAAGCTATGGCTGTTTTTTCTACGGCCACAGAATATGCTTCACAGCTGCATAGGAGCTATTGATTTTGCATTGGAGTTAAAAATCCTTAGCTGTGTTTTCGTGGTTAGTTGTTTGGAATACCATAAACCTTTGAGTGAAGCAAAGGGTAATCTGGCTTTAATTATTCTGCGTTCAATGTCCAGCTGCAGTGCCGCCTTCAGCGGTTATTTGGCTACCTAAGTAGGTAAATTTGTTAACATCTTCAATGGGTGGTTGCCCGTACAAAGTGAATGTATCAGGTTTAGGAACATTAATGGCCATTTACTTTGCCTTTTCGACGTCTATACGCTACTCAAGGTTTCTGCACTTTGTTGTGCTATCAAACCAATGCCATCTGCATACTCGAGATCATCTAGTTGTTCTATGCTAATTGGGTTCCAGATAATGCATCTGTGAGGTTGAGCGTCAAGCGCACTGCCAAGCACATCATCAATTGCGATCAGAAACAAATTGGTCAAATAAACTGTTTTAATATAATTTGTTTAATAATTAATTTATTTTAAGCCTTTTAATACCGAGAGAAAGGAGCGGACCTAAGTGAAAAATACCGGGGCGAATTGGCGAATATGCAGAGGTTTGCAAAACGCTCATAAAAACAAAAGTGGCAGTGATATTAAAAAAATGTAAAAAGGTACATATTGCGAAATAAATGGAAAATAAAACGATGTCAATTTTGCTTCGATATTTATTGCAAAATTTAAGTTTTCTAAAAACTCAGCAACAAAACAGACACAATTTTACGCTGCTAATTGTTTTTCTATCAAGAGCTTAATGGCTTTTGGACCCTTACTGCACGTTGGATGGATCAAGAAATAGTGAAAAAGATTTTAGGCTCGCCGTGTCGATGCACTTGAGTTTTCTGATAACTAAACGGTGCAGAGAAACTATCCCGTGTCGACGGATATCCGAAGGATATCTTGTGACCCGTATCTACCTTATCACTCTAACATATACAGATACTCAACAGTAATCAGCATAAGAGATAACGAAAGGACTATTTTTTCATTTGAGTTGCATCAAATACGAACCAATATAGAATTTTTTAAAAAGTTATTTTGAGACACGACCTCTTGTGATGAGTATAATAAGGCTGCAAAGGAGGTGTAACGATATAACGTCGTTGATATTTTTGGCAAGTGCACCAAACGACAATACATATATCTTCGTTCAATACTAAAAGGGTTAAATAAAAATTTTATGAACATTATGAGCTTTTGGACCCTTACTGCACGTTGGATGGATCAAGAAATAGTGAAAAAGATTTTAGGCTCGCCGTGTCGATGCACTTGAGTTTTCTGATAACTAAACGGTGCAGAGAAACTATCCCGTGTCGACGGATATCCGAAGGATATCTTGTGACCCGTATCTACCTTATCACTCTAACATATACAGATACTCAACAGTAATCAGCATAAGAGATAACGAAAGGACTATTTTTTCATTTGAGTTGCATCAAATACGAACCAATATAGAATTTTTTAAAAAGTTATTTTGAGACACGACCTCTTGTGATGAGTATAATAAGGCTGCAAAGGAGGTGTAACGATATAACGTCGTTGATATTTTTGGCAAGTGCACCAAACGACAATACATATATCTTCGTTCAATACTAAAAGGGTTAAATAAAAATTTTATTTAACCCTTAACCACCTAGCGTCGGTCACGGTGACTCTGAGCGATCTATTTTTTCAAATATTTCCGTTACTACGCGGGCCCCACGCCTGTGACTCTGTGTACCTTTTCTCCTCCCTCTTCAGTTTGCGCTCTGCGCTCGGCCAAGCAACACGTGCGCGCAGTGAAAAGAATCAGGTAAATATATATCGTATGCGGTCCTGGTGACCGACGTTAGGTTGTTACGTTTCTTTTAGTGTTAACATTTTCTTATCGTTTTTTAGGTTCAGCATGTCTCAACGTGATCGAAATATCTGTAGATGGTTAGAAGAGAGTGACTCAGATGCTGAGGATCAAAGGGACGAGCCGGAATTGCCAAATGAAGACTGCAGTGACGTAGAAGATGTACCTTTAGACCACGTGATTGAAAGTGAGTGTGAATCAGACTCTGAAATTGATGTTGACGAGTTATGTGAAAATAATGATGATGGTGATGTGCCAGTTGATGATCAATCTTCAGATGACGATGTTCCATTGGCAAGATACCGGAACTATTTCGGAAAAAATCGGTTCCGTTGGTCGAGCCAACCTCCAGTTTCGCGATCGAGGACTTTGCAACACAACATCATTCATCAACCTCCAGGATTGAAAAGGAACTTCAGAGATGTTTTGAACAGAAATACAAAACCATCCGATATTTGGCAGTTATTTTTCATTGATGATATGTTAGAAGAAATTGTTAAGTATACAAACGAAAAAATTATCAAGATAAGACCAAACTATCAAAATCAGACATGTGTTCATGACCTCGACGTAATGGAGCTAAAAGCTTTGATCGGTATGTTGTACTATACCGCAATTTTCAAAGAAAACCACACACATTACACATGTTGGTACAGCACAGATGGCACAGGAAGAGAGATTTATCGTTGTATAATGAGCAAGAACAGGTTTGAAATACTGCTGAATTGCCTTCGATTTGATGATGCGAGCACCAGAGATGAACGCCGTAGCACTGACAAAGCTGCACCTATATCTCAGCTGTTTGGTAAGCTGATACAAAACTGCAAAGAAGTTTGTTCAATTGGCAGTTACGCTTGTATTGACGAGATGTTGGTGGCTTTCCGTGGGAGATGCGGCTTCAAAATGTACATGCCGAAAAAACCCAACAAATATGTATTAAAAATTATGTGCATGACTGACGCCAGAAATGGATATCTTGTTGATGGCTACATATACTTGGGAAAAGACTCAGATAGTCAAGGCTTGCCCGATGAATACCAACGACTGAACAAACCCACGCAATCAGTTTTGCGACTGATTGCATCGATTGAAGGAACCCACAGAAATGTTACGACTGATAACTGGTTTACTTCAGTAGAGCTAATGAAAATCCTGAAGCAAAAACAGCTGACACTTGTAGGGACCCTTAAAAAAAATAAAAGGGAGTACCTCCCCAATTTCTACCTAGCCGTCACCGAGACGTTGGCTCTTCGATTTTTGGATTTACGTCAGATGCAACATTGGTGTCTTATGTACCAAAGCAAAACAAATCCGTGCTCGTTCTCTCCAGCATGCATCACATGCCAACCATTGATCCACAAAAACAAAAGCCAGAAATGATCACTTTCTATAATAGCGCCAAAGGAGGCGTCGATACATTAGATCAGAAATGTGCCATTTATTCAACTTCTCGACGCACACATCGCTGGCCAATGGCAGTGTTCTACAGAATGCTGGATGTATCTGCGGCAAATTCATACATCATCAGCAACATGAACCAAGCTCAGAGAAAGGTGCCCAGACTGAATTTCATGAAACAACTGGCTAAAGAACTTATCGAACCTCATTTGAGACGTCGAGTGAACCAGTTTGGATTGCAGAGGGATCTTCAGAATGCTATTCGCCGGGTTCTCAAAATAGATGAAGAACCAAGATCATTTTCGGCAGGCAGCTCTGATAAATTAGAAACACGCAAAACTTGCTCAACGTGTGACCCAAAAAAAAAACGTAAAACATTCCATTTGTGTTTTCAGTGCAAAAATCCAATTTGCGTTGAATGTTCTCAAAAAATGTGTATAAGCTGCTGCGACAAATTGTAAATGTTAGGGGGCTGTAATTTTGTAATGATTGTGATTTGATTGTGCCAATGATAGTTTTATATAAGAGGCTATATACTTAAGTTACTAAAATAATTAAAAAAATATTGATCTCATTGATTGTTATTGCTTAGCTCTCAGTTTAATAAAGAACCTATAATTTGTTGAAATATTTGTAAGGAACTTTGATTAATAATAATAAAAAGAAATAAATGTTAATTTTAAGAATTTATTAAAACAATTTGAAATAAAAACAACGAAAGAACTTAATGTGGTTTAATTTTTTGCCAATTTATGACTTTTTAACCTTGTTAATAGTACTTAAACCCAAGCGGTCACCATGACCGACGTTAGGTGGATGTGTTACTGGAATACACGTTAGGTGGCTAAGGGTTAATTAATTTGAAAAAAAAAAAAATGAAAAATATTGGGGTGTCATACTTTGTTTCGCGTGCTGTAAATTTATGAAGCTTAAATTTATTAAATTTGTCATATTTTCGATGTGCCACTGATTTTGCCACCACTGTACATGCATAGATAAACGAAATAAGGTTATTTCCAAATGTAGCAAAGTGCAGTGGCAGCGCAATACATTAAAGCAACACGAAATATGACTAAAGAAAAATGGCAAATTTACACTTCCAGCAGCAAAATGCTGGCAAACTTTGTTTTTTTTTTTAATTTAAATCATTTTTCTTTTTTGGTTTTTTTTTCTTTTTGATAGAAAATGCACAAAACTTTCTCCAGTCGAACACAGTCCGCTTAATGCATTGCAGCGCTGCTCAGCTCGTTTCAGTGGAGATCAGTAAAATTTAGTTTGCTAAAATTTATTCTATTTACTATGCACTTTCAAAAGCAATAACAACGACGCTCACTCAAAGCGATGGCAAAAAAGGAAATAGAAATAAAAACAAAAATCAAAAACAAAAACAAAAACAAAAACAAAAACAACGAAGAAAAAAACACCGCTAACGTAAAAAACAGTGAAAAGCTTTCAGTAACAGTGAACGCCAGAGAAACCGCAAAATCGTCTGCCATAACTAATTAATGCAACAACAAATTGAAATAATAACAACAACAATAATAATAATAAAAACAGCAAATTCAACTCGTAGCTGGCTTTGCGCAGCAGCAGCCCTACCCAGCATTCAGCTTTGCTCTAATGCAATTTACAATCCCTACACCCCACCCACCCCACCTCCTACTCGTCACTTATCACTCGTCGACGTCGTCACCGCCAACTCCCCGGCCGTTGTGTTTGTCAGCTGTGTGTGTTCACGCGAAATAAAAGTAAAGTAAAATAGGGGGCGCGGCACTACTTAGCAGCCCTCGTTGATGCTAGCAAATGAGAATCCTTAAAATTCGTTTTCTATTTTTTCCCAACCGGCTTCGTGCAAGCAACTTCAAAGGATTTTTTATGTTTACTTGTCTTTTCCTTTTTATTGTCGTTTTTATATCTTTTTTAGAATATTTGTTCGTTTGCTGTTGACTGTTGTTGCTTGGCTTCTTATACGCTATTCGTTTTTATTTTTAGTTGTAACACCCGTACGACTGCGCATGTACCCGAACACGAGCAGCAGGACTAAAACGACAGCAACAACAACAACAACAGTGAGATGAATGCAGAAACAAACAAAAATACAAAAATACAATCCAAAAAAACGCATTTAACTTTTGCGAAAAATATACATTCGTAAAAATGGTTGCAGCATACACTTGCATGCACACACACACATACATCCACTGCTGGTTGCACGCGGCAGCGTCATCGCCCACGCTCGCTGCAAATGCTGGCAGCAGCACAAGCAACAGCTCGACTGCAGCAGCTGTAATCTGCAAATAAAATGTAAAACACACAGAACGTGGCGCGGACGGACAGTCGAAACTTGCAATTGGCAACTCAAAACTAGCAAAAATGCATTGCGGCAGTGCGCATCCGTGTCATTGCATCCCATCCCAGAGATGTGTTTGTGTGAGAAGTGCCTACGTGCGTGTGAGTGAGTGAGTGAGTGAATGAGTGTTGCATGCACCACTAGCATGTCGATGGTGTATCGGTATGCACGACGGGTATGCTGGCATTCTCTTCGAACGCAGCCTCGGCCTCGCATTTGTATTCGCATTTTGTCAGAAGATTTGTTTTTTTTGACTTCGTTCGTTTTTGTTTAGGAAAATGTGAAAAAAACAAAGTCCATAAAAGAGTTGTAATTATTAGTGACTTTTTGTTTTGCCGCTTTTTCCTGCTCTTATTTATAGTTTTATTAGCGCAGTCAAGCAGATGCAGGAGCTGCGTCCGTAGAGCTCCGCCTGCGGTGCACGTGTATTATGCAGTTAGCAGCAGGCAGGCAATGACTTGTTGTTGCCTGCGTTTTTCTGCAAAACAAAATCTCTTTCGATATGACCTGGCTCTCCCTGAAAGCTCTCAAAAAAAGTTATGAATTTATTTGTGGCAGCAGCCTGAAATTCTCTCAAGTTTTTGTTTTTTCTTTGCAATTTCTGGTGCAAACATCAGTCACATTTGCTTCTCATTTGATACAATTTGAAGCAAAACATTGATCGAGTTCACTTTTCGTACGGTCACATCTTGCAAAATCAGGAGAGAATTGTCAGATAACAAATTTTTCACTCATCCATTTTGTGCGATAAATTTCCCATTTCGCTTGATTGATAAGATTTCTTATAATTTTCCAGCTCCAATCCTCTGCCAATGCCTTGACAATTACTGCCGCTGAGCAATCACTATTGGAACCTAAGCATACTCTGCCCAATCCTGAAGAAGAGTGATCCTACTGCGCGAGCTACCGTGGGATTAGTCTTATTAACATCGCGTACAAGGTCTTACCGAACGTATTAGGCATGACACTGAAGCCGATCATCGAAGAACTGATTGCACCTTATCAGTGCGGCTTCAGACCTGCTAATTCTACTATTGAACACATCTTCCCGTTGCGCCAAATCCTGGAGAAAAACCACGAAAAGCAACTCGACACACACCATTTCTTCGTCGATTTCAAATCTACTTTCGATAGCACAAAGAGAAACTGCCGCTACAGAGCTTTCTTTGACTTTGGGATCCCCGCAAAACTTATATGGCTGTGTTCAATTACGTTGAGTGCTACGGTAAGCTCTGTCAAGATCGAAAAGGATCGATTCGTGCTTTTCGAATACCAAGCGAGGTTTCAGCCAAGGCGATTCTCTTTCGTGTGATTTCTTTAATCTGCTACTGAAAAAAAAATTATTCGTGCTGCTGAGTTGAACCACTTTGGCACTATCTACCACAAAAGTGTCATGCTATTGGAGTATGTTGACGATATTGATATTATTGGTCTAAACAACCCTGGCGTTCGGCGTATGTTCACCCTACTCCAGTCTGAAGCAGGAAGGATAATAGGTGGATCTTTCAGTGAACGAGAGTAAAACAAGCATATACAGAGTCCTCGCGTGTTGGGCAACACGAGAAGCTTGAAGCGATGACGACAACTGATGAGAGAGCACTAGAGGCGTTCGAGAGAAAAGTTCTCCGAAAAATCTTTAATCCTCTTCGCCTACGCGAGAATCAGTTCCCTATCCGATGGAACAGCGAGCAGTATAAGCTATTCCGAGATGTGAAAGTAGCGAAGCGTAATAAAATTCAACGGCTAGGCCATGTCTCCAGAATGAACGAAAGTGCTCCTGCACGGTAGTCCTTCGAGAGGGAACCCACTGCTGTACGACGAGGAAGAGGAATACCTAATCTACTTTGGGGATGGGGCAATGTATTAGATTCGGCCAAAACCGACATACAGCATTAGTGCCGTCTAAGTAAGTGAAGAAAGAATAACTATTCAAGGAGCATAACACATCTCAAGCATGACCGGCAGACTACACTTTCTTGCCTAGAGGACGTTACAGATTGTTCGACTTTTATCTATAAAATAACGAGATTTTCACTGCTATAAAAGAGGCATGGGGGGAACTGAGAAACTAACTATTTGCTATTTCACCTTCTATAGTTTTTTACAATACATTTATGCAGATTTCGTCTTAGAAAACTATCAGTAAAATTTTCCGATTAATAATTTTCTAGAACATTTTAACCTTCTAGCGGCCTTAGAAATGCATTGTTCTTCAAACGACTTCAAAAAACGGTTAAGATAGCCTTAAATTGGGGAACTAATGGGTTAAAATTCTACAAAAATATTTCTTGCGAAATTCTACTAAACACGTCGAAAGGAGGTATTTTGCTCAGATAAGTATTTCAATCGGCCGCCGTAGCGGAATGGGTTGGTGCGTGACTACAATTCGGAAGACGTAGATTCGAAACTCCGTGAACCACCAAAGTGAAAAAAACATTTTTTCAAATAGCGGTCGCCCCTCAACAGGCATTGGCAAACCTCCGAGTGTATTTCTGCTATCAAAAAACACATAATCCAAAACTTAATTATGCTTTAAAAAAAATTTCACCAGAGATTGCAAAAAGCTTTGAAATTTTGCTACATCCTCCGAGTGCTTTCATCCTAAATTGGTTCAAGTCACAAGTCTATGGGCCCATTGAAGCAAGCAAACATAATTTCGCGCCTATGCTGAAGGAGTTTCATTTTCCAAACCGAAATGTCGAAAAAACCGGGTTTTGTATAGCATGAAAGAAGAAATGGTTGGCGGACTTTCTCTCTTCTTCACTAAATAAAGTTGAAGAATTACATATCATCCATCTAACGCGAAATTACAAATGTTGAAAAGGTAGTAGAAAGCGGAGTTCATTGGATGTGCATTTAGTATGGGAAGCAAGATTTTTTTGCACTTATTTTTAGAATCTCTGCAATATATTACAATCTTTTCTCAAAATCTCATTTCCCACCTCAAAATTTTCGCAAATAGGTTATAAGAATGTGAGTTTGATTTTTTATTTATTTCTTTATAGGTGAGTTTAAATTTAATTAATTAATTAATTTTCGACAGAAAACTGATCGGTGATACCACCGAGCGTTCGGGTTTTGTTCACACAACAGTGGAGCAATGGTAGAGCGAGGCTTAAGAGATGTCGCTTGCCACATTTAGTTGTTCACAAACATTCCCAGTCTCAAAGAATTTAACCTTTCGCTTGGAATTTAAGTGTGCGGTACCCAATCCACAAGAAGGGCGATCCTGCAATCTGTGCCAACTAACTCAGAAGTGGTCTTCTAAATGACGAGTGTAAGGTTGTATCGGGCGTATTGTGCGAAAGATTAAAGCTCACCATAAACCAACTGATTGGAACTTATTAGTGTGGCTTTGGCCAGGAAAATACCCAATTGACGAGATATCCTCAAGGTGCCAAGTATTGGAAAAGATCAATGCAAGGAAAATCGACACCCACCACCTCTCCCTTTTCGCGCCATTTGATATGAAACGTAGTTTCAGAAAAATAGACTCACTGTCGTGTGACTTCTTGAACCTGATGCTGAAAACGATTGTGCGATGTCTACTAGGCCATTTTAAAAGTGCAACGTGAATGCAGCACGGAGCTGTTGATCTTTCAATAAGAAATTCTTCAACTTTTTTTGGCGAAAATCGTCTTTTTTTTAGCTTTCAAGTCCCATGAAAAATACAAAAAATTTAAAAAGCAGATCCCCCTAGAACTACCTCGACGTTCCCATGACAGTCGGTTCTATGTTACCGGAAAGACCCGGATTTATATCCGGCCAAGGACTATCACTCCAATAGCATTTCCCGTACATGTAGGGGGAGTTTTTATACTGCTACAATAATAACAACAACAACAGAGATACCTCCCGAAACGGAGCCTTAAAAAATGAGTTTTGAATTTGTTTGCTTAACCTGATTCTGTTGAGAGTTATAGTGAACACCTTGTTTGGAAGCGGCACGATACCTGTAGATCGTGATAACACCGTGATAACACCATAAAACAGTAAATCGGAGCACACACACTACATATATGTATGGCAAGAGGGTTGGGAGTCAGAGACGAAAGGTAAATGGACTACATATCGCTGTCATTAAACATAGATAAATGGTATGATAGCTATTGGCTAATAGTGGTGATGCTTCCCGGGAGGAGATAATTAACAGGGTTAAGCAAGTCGCATTGAACAATCTTGAATACGAAATTAGGAATAAAAAACAGCCATGGATATCAAATAATACATGATCTGCCATCAAGGACAGAAACGAATTAAAGATTCACCTGGTTAATAATAACGCGATAACCTCGGAATATAGAGAAGCAGCAAAAAAAGTGAAGAAACTAGCTAGGCTTGACAAAAGAACTTATTATACAAGCCTGGCAACAGCCCAACACGAATCCAATTTTGAACAGCCGCTTAGAAGCAAAAGCTGTGAGCTTTTAACCCACGATGATCACCAACTTCAACGGTGGAGAGAACATTTCGAGCATATCTCCAACCCAGATACAAACGGGCAACTGCATGAAGAAGAAGCGTATGCAAACAAGAGTAGGCCTAACTCGGCTATAACCAGCCTCACCCCACGCATGAACGAAATGAAAGCTTCAATTAACAAATTCAAACGAAGAAAAGCGGCGATGAACGAGATCCCGGCGGAAATTTTCCTCCCCGATACAGACGTTAGCGCATCGATTCTACAACCGCACATCGCTGCAGCCTGGGAGAGCGAAAACTTCCCGATGTCTTGTACGAAAGGCATTCTGATCAACTGCCAAAAAAAAGGCGGCCTTCGGGAATGCGGCAATTGGAGAAGCATCACGTTGCTCAACACTATTTATAAAACAGTCGCAACTATTATTTTGGACAGACTTCAACCGGTCGAAATGTCATTACGCGATGAACAAGCAGGCTTTTGTCCCCACCGGAGTTGCGTAGATCAAGCGAATACTCTGAGGATAATTATTGAATAACCTTAAGATTGGAATACCCCACTTTATATGGTGTTCAATTGATTTCCAAAAGGCTTTTGATACCATCAAGCGCACGGCTATATGGTCTTCACTAGGAAGAAAAGGAGATCCTACAAAAATTGTGCAGATTACAAAAGGCACTCTACTGTACTGCAGAGCTAACAGTTCTCCACAATGGCGCCACAAGCACTCTATTTAGAACAACATCCGGCGTGTAACAGAGCTTCCCACTGTCGCCACTTCTTTTAGTGGTCACACTTGACGAAGTTATGTTATATAGTATGTTGAAAAAAGGAGCCAAGGCATCACTTGGACGCTATCCCGCGCTAGCAATGCGAATCAACAATACAAACCTCAGCAATATTTTAATCGAGTGAGAAGCGGTGCAGTATGTTGAAAGTTTATGTTATCTTCAACGAATGGTGGAGCTGAAAAAGACGCAGAAAACCGTCTGCATGAAGTAGGTCAGCCTTTGGACGATTACAGCCATTTGGAAAAATAGACAAATCTCGCAGAAAACTAACACAAGAGTATTCAACTCATGCGTGAAATCTACACTCTTATATGACCGAGAATCGTGGCTAGTGTCGAGAAGCATTATGCAGAAACTACAAAGCTTCACAAATAAATTCCTTCGTATAATACGGGTGAACGACATGAAGTGTTGCCTATTCAAAACACCCTAACTTTTTTGTGTGAAATTAGTTTTTATTGATTTCAAAGACAAAATTGTTCAAAAATGATTACAATTTTAACGTATATTCACTTTAGCTCGATATGACCACCTTTTACCTTGACTATAGCCTTCAAACGGTCAAAAAATGAGTTGCATGCTGCACGAATGTGATCTTGAAGTTTTTGGCCCATTCTCGTATAATCGCTATATGGACATGGGTATTTTCGAAAATATCTGAACAAAATAGGGAAGACGGAAATCACTGAATTCATATACAGAGATGCACCTATTGACGATGCAGATCACACATTCTTCAAATATGAGAGATGCAAAATAGATCGCAAAGCTATCGAAGGCAGTCTAGGTTCCTTAAGAGCAGACAACATCATGGAAAAAATGGTAGAAAGCCCATGTAAAATTTTCAAAAAATCGATTTTCAATATTTCGAAAGTATAGTAACTTAAAAATATACTGTGAAATTTTCATGCGGAAACTCCTAATATTATAGCTTCTATAGCCCATTAACTATGTAGAGAGCGGTCCGCGCGCTCCTGTACCTCAAACTTTAGACTCATTTATCTCGAAACTGTGTTTTTAAAAACTGCTCGTTGTAACTCAAAAAGTTATCGACCGATTTGTTTGAAATTTGGTGAGGCCTTTCTGTACTTCTGTACATTACTATCGGAAGGATAAACCTAAAATTTCAGATATTTCGCGTTAATAAATTACTTTTTTGGGGTTAAAAATGTCAATAAAATAGCCCTAAATTCTGACTTTTTTTAAGCCTTATTTTATAATTAATTTTATACCTTTTTTTTTAATTTTATAGGTTCATCCTTTCCGTTAATATGTTATAAAGAAAACTACTTTCATTTTTTTGTTTCAGATCGATAGATTAAGAGTAATAAATAGAACAGTTTGAGACCTCACGCCGCCATTTTGGAAAAAAAAATTAAAAAAATTTTTTTGTACTCTCGAAAGGTTAAATAAAGTTGTGTTAAAGCTTCATTCTATCTTCTATCTATCTATCTATATATATAAAAATTCAGCCGTTTTTCGCGTTGTGATGAACTTTACGGAGAATGGCTCAACCGATTTTAACCAAACTTTGCCACATTGAAGAGACACATGTGGAGAAGGTTTTTGTTTTGAAATTCTAAGAATCGGATACCAGGGCCTCGAGAAATAGGCCAAAACGTGGACCCGGGTAGCCCTAGGATGTGTATGTACAATATGGGTATCAAATGAAAGCTGTTGATAAGTGCTTTAATACGGGGTAATTTTCATACCTATTGATGACTAGGGTCTCGAGATATATGCCAAAACGTGGACCCGCCGTGTCTTTGCACCGAATTAAACCAAACTTACACACATTGTTAAGTAAGTATTGAAAATGGGTTTCGTAAAGTTTGGTTGTAATTCGGAACTCCGGCAACGCGTACAGCGTTCTTTTGAACCAGCCATAATGTCGTTTACTTTTTTAACGCTTGGGGCGGAACTGAACTGTCAAATTGCCAGTGTGAGTTACAATGTGTCAATATTTCTTTCTGATTTGGACGCCTTAAGGGGAAGACGTAAGTGCAAAGTGTAAATATTTTTTGTGAATTTTTTTGGAGTGGATTTTGGAACAGAGAATAATTTCTTACGAAATTTGAGAATTTAATGTGAAATCCAAATGTTCAAATGAAATTATTTTTTGTGGATTTATTTTTTCGGTTCATATGCGATAAGCTACGATACACCATGAGTGAAAAAAATGGTAAAAAAAAAATGAAAAAACAAAAGAAATTGTTAAAGGATGCAAAAGAAGAGCACGAAAAATGCGTAACTTTGATGAAAAAATTAATAGTCTTATCATTGCATGCTAACCTTAACCTACCTATCGAGTCAGAAGATGAACCGATTGTATGGTGTCCCAAAACTGCCGACTCTGGACACAGGGCGCGTAGAAGAGGCAGTCTTTAGCAGAACGCCTATTTGGATCATGTCTCTGTTTTTGATGAAATGCTACCGTAGTTCTGGAGCAGAGGAAACATCCAGGAGAGGCAGAGCAGGCTTGGTTTTAGTGGCGCACCACCCGACGCAGCAGACAATGGTCGCTGTAAGTGAGAAGAACAAAAAAAAAAAAGGAAAAAAACAATAACAATTCTTTTTACACCGGTTCAACCTCGCACCTGACAGTGCCTCCCTATTGACGATGGTCTTAAAATAAAATAAAAAAAATTTCTGAATTACTAAACATCTTTTCTTACACAACATTGTTTAATAGCCTTCATTTCAAAATAAAATTTACATATTTATGTATTTTAAAAATTTATTTACAGAAGCTCCCGCCTAACAACCCTGTCCTTAAGCCACAAACTCCACACAGAGAGCCACAAAGAGTCGATGAGAGCACAAAGTGATGTACTATTCTTGTGCAGATATGTTTTCGAGAGAAATCTGCAAAGCGCAGCGGGAAACCAACAGGAAGCAGCAGGAAAACACGTGGCTGTTGTGCAGAGCGCCAAGATGAAAATGTAAACAAAACACACACCAATGCGAAACAGGCAAACACATGTGGGACCACGAGTGTGCGTGTGGAGAGTGCAACAGAAAGCGCATAAAACCATGCGAGTGCTCACATTTGAGGCAATTTTAATTAGGAATAACCAATTTGCCATTAGGATATATTATTGTATATGTGGATATTAGAACGAAAAGGGATGAAATTTGAGTGAAAATATTTAAATTTCATGTGTTTTAATTTTTAAACCAACAAATACTGTTCAAGATGAGGGTTGAAAATCAACACTTTACAGGAAAATGCGCCATAATGGCAATGGAATAATAAAACAGTAAGACAAGTTTGGTGAAGATGTTGCAAGATTCAACTCAGATTAGGCTGGCGAACATATTTCATATGTATGGGTGTTCAAATATACATACATATGTACATAGGTGAGTATAGACATATAAATATAAATATAATATAAGAAGGTTTCAGGTCTTCACACACGTGAGAGCACGCATGCAACCAAACCTACTAACACTCACACACACACACAGGCACACACATACCCAAACGCGCTTTGTGAAGAGCGCAGCTCATTATGCTACCATCTGAACTGAATGTGGAGCGCTGTTCCTCAGCAGCGGCGTGGCGCATCCATCTCATTCGCACATTTTCATTAAATTAACGCGCGCGTATCGCAGTTGCCACTAACTCAACGGGATAACATTCACCTATACATATACACGCACGCACACACACACACACACTCGTACATAATACATTTAAATCTATTCATATCCACCGCTTCCACTTCCGACCCACTAACGAAGTCCGGCTCTGCGCTGCATGGGAACGGGAGCCAATTGAATTCGGTGCACTGGGAGTTGCTGTCTGTCGCTTTTGTTTAACTAGTTGTTTTTGTAGTTGTAGCCGTTTGTGCGGGAGCAAACGTAGCAACGAGACGCATGCATACGCAATGCGTGTGGCAAATATGGATGAGAGTTATGGAGCTGCCACACATGTCATCTGCAAAGGTATACATTCGGATGTCCATATATGTATGTATGTTTGTATGGATGTATGTGTATATGTATGTATGTATATATGCATGTATGTTTGTGTGTTCATATGTATGTATAAATTTTAAAATGTGTCGGTTGTCATGTGCGTGCTTTTGTGTGTGCCAATGTAAAGGGTTAAAACATGAATCAGTGAAGAAGCCAGCCAGTGGCCAATAGACATTGTGGTGGCATGCAACAACAACAAGGCGATGTGGTTGTTTTAAATCGAAACTTGTTTAGTATTTGTTTGGTAAATATATGAAAAGATCCGCGTGAAAGTAAACATTTTAGTTGTTGTGAGCAAAATGTAAAAAAAAAAATCGCGAGCGAGCAAATGAAGGAACAGTTTTGCGAGAATATACAGGTCACATTTTCCTACGTACCAGGGCACAAGGGAATAGAGGGAAATGAGAGAGTTGACGAGCTTGCTATGGCAGGCAAGTGCTTGCGTAGAATGAGTACGTCGAAAATATTCTATCCCTCACTCTCAGTTTTGAAGACAGAACTAGACTAAGAACTAAATCCCACAGCACAGTCAGGGAAGCCTTGAACTCCCACAGGATTGCCAAAATAATGCTACGAACTTGCAACACGAAAACAACCAACTTTATGCTATCACTCCCAAGGAAGGAATGCAAAATAATGGCTTGAGTATTGATGGAACGTTGGAGCACAACGCGCAACTAAGTTCTCGCTGTTTTTTTAATGAAAATAATACTTTATTCTGAAAAAATGGTTACAAGTGTGTCATTGAAAGAATTGCCTATCGCTGGCTACGACTTTTTCCCATCTTTCTGGTAGATCTGGTGGTGTACCGTCGCGGTAAAATTCTTCATCTTTTAAGGCTATCCACGGATCAAACCATTTTTTCATGTCTTCATATGGATGGAATTGCTGGTCAGCTAGACCATGTGCCATCGATCGGAACAGGTGATAATCGGACAGCGCAATATCTGGAAAACATGGCGGGTGGGTTAGGATTTCCCATTTCAGTGTTTCCAGGTAGGTTTTAACGGGTTGGGCAGCGTGAGCCCGAGCTTTGTCATGCTGTAGAATCACTTTTTCATGTCTCTCCGCGTATTGCGGCCGCTTCTCGCGCAGTGCCCGACTCAATCGCATCAATTGAAGTCAATACCGATCTCCAGTCATGGTTTCGCTTGGTTTAAACAATTCATAATAAATAACACCAACTAAGTCCCACCAAATACATAGCATAACCTTCGCAAAGTGAATATCCGGCCGAGGCGACGACGTAGAAGCATAACCGGACAGTCTTCATGACTTTCTTTTCTTTGGATTGCTGTAATGAATCCATTTTGCACCACCCGTCACGATGCGATGAAGAAAACCCTTCCTTTTTTGCCGCTGGAGCAATTGTACACAGACGAAAAAACGACGTTCAACATCCCTTGGTTTTAACTCATAAGGAACCCAAGTCCCCTGTTTCTGAATCATTCCCAAAGCATGCAATCACTTGAAAATGGATTGGCGGGTAACTCCTTGCACTGAAGCAAGCTCTTCTTGCGTTTGACACGGATCCTCATTGAGCAATGCCTCCAATTCAGCGCCTTCGAAGGTTTTTGACCTTCTTTCACGCGGACGGTCGTCAACATTATAATCACCGTCTTTGAAGCGACGGAACCAATCTTGGCACGTTGTTTCACTTAAAGCAGCATCTTCATAAACTTTTTGTAGCTCTCGATGCGCTTTAGCCGCCGTTTTCCGTTTTTTTCGAATGAAAGAGGAAACTCAAAATCCCGCAAATGACGATTATTCGGCACAAAATCAGACATTTTCACGAGACCAAAAGTAATTGATACCAAAACAAATTCACTAATGTGTCGAAGCAGTTTGTTTACTATATGTCTAAGCTTGGTTTATGATGCTGAGGTTATGTTAGAATCGACTAGCACACACTGCTGGCGGCATCTATTGACAAACAGCGAGAACTTAGTTGCGCACCTATTAACTTATGCAGAAACCGTCCTTTGCCACTGTCCTGCTCTAAGCAGAACTCGCTAGAACTGCCTGGGATCGGTATACATACATCTCTGATATGTATCAGGAACTGTGTTTAACACGAATCCATTAACACTACGGACCCCTGTGGTCTATGTGAGATCTATTCATATCAGCCAGATATACCTAGCCTAAATGAAGGAAAAATTATTGAATGAGAAAATGCTTCTACTTCGCTGACCATTTTTGTTGTTCCAAATTTTATATTTTGCAATGTGCAATTTATTCTACTTTATATGATATTTCAGTGCTCATACTTGCTATACCACCTCCTGACTCTCTTGCAATTATCTACCGCCCACGTCTGACAAAACTATGGAGCAAGTTTTCAAATTTTGCGTTAAGGAGTTGACTTAATATCCTTTGGATGTTTTATGCTATACCTCTCTCTCTCTCTCTCTCTTTTAGCCTTACAGCTTCATCAACAATCCTCCTCCAATTCAGTTTCTCTCTTGCCTCATTTCTCCAATTACGAACGTTCATCGCTTTTAAGTCTACTTATACGTCATCAAGCCATCTCTTTCTTGGTCGGCCACAACCAAGGATACCAAGCGCACAAGGAAACCACAGATCATTTTTTATATCAGACGTCAAGCCTTCTAATTTTCATAGAGCAACAAATTTTGAAACTTCATTTCCTAACAATTTCATTTTTACATATTCATTTTTCAGGCATAAGGCGGACGATATGTATTCATATTGTGAAATTTTTAACTAGTAGTGTTTACCTTTTCACTAACCTGGTCATTTACACTATTATCTATTATCTATTTTATTTATACATCATTGACTCCGCTCGGGAACATAGTTCCTCGAAAAGACTCTGCAACGTTCTGGGCTATTCTGTGGTTCTTTGGCCGATCGCGAGCTCTGCTCCCTTGCGGAGCCCGTCCAGTGCCATCCCCGTGAAGCTATCTGGTGGTTTTATCAGCGTGTGACATATCCATCGCCACTTTCTGCGCTTGACTCGTCTCAGGATTGGTTCCGCGTTCGTTAATCTCCACAGCGCAACTTTTCGGGTAGTTTTCAGCCAGAATATTCTACAGATGATGCAGAGGCAGTTATTGACGAAAGTTTGTAGCCTCTGTGTGATGGAGTTAGAGACCAGCCTAAATACTGACTTCACACATGAGCTGAATGTTCGCAGTTTTGTGCACCTGCAGAATGCGAACTCGCTTATACCGTAAGCATTCGCCTGAACGCCGCCCTTGCTCCGTTTAGCCTGCAGTTGACATCTTCATCTGCTCTGCCGTCTGTGGTGATAGTGCATCCATGGTAGCAGAAGCTATCGACAATTTCCACCGGACACGCGTCCACTATTATATGTCTTGCTTTATTGTGATTGACTCTCATAGCCCTTGTCTTGGCGATGTTGACTCCAGTCCGACAGTGCATGCCAGCGTGACTAGTCTGTTCGCCTTCGCTTGTATGCCAGTGAGTTTGCGAGAGAGGAGGCAAATGCCATCGGTGAAGTCCAGGTTCTTGTTGTTGTAGCAGCAGAAAAATTCCCCATATTAACATTCGGGGAATGCTGCTGGAGTGACAGCGTTTGGCCGGATATAAATCCGGGTCGTTTCAGTAACGTAGAACCGACTGTCGTGGAAACGAAGTCCAGGTTCTCAAGATGTCTGGTGAAACTCCATATGATGCCTTTTTGTGCAGGGTCAAGTGGCTCATAACGTCGTCTAGTACGGTGGCCTTACAACTGCGTTGGTGGTGAATTGGTTGCTGATGTTGCCGTTGTGGAGCATTGCCCGTTAGGAGTTATTGTAAAGGGCTATGACGAGGGGAATTGTCTTTGCGGACTCTCCCTTTCCACTTAACGACAGCCATATTGAGTATCGTTTAATTGTGTCGAATGCCTTCTTAAAGTCAACCAACAGCATGTAAAGCGGGGATCGCCACTCAACTGATTGTTCTGCTATGATGCGAAGAATGTTGGCTTGGTCAACACAGCTTCGGTGAGGCCGCAATCCAGCGAGTTCCACCAGACAAGGCCTCCATATAGCAAGATTGGTTTTATAATCGTGTTATAAAGCCAAAAAGTGACTTTATGCGAGAGGCCCCATCTTTTGCCGATAACGCGCCTGCAACCATACAAAGCGACTTTTGCCTTCCTAATTCTCTCCTCAATGTGTGACTTTTCCTCGTAAATAAGACGAGCTCCGTCTTCAGAGGACTTATCGATAGGCCGCAATTTGCGGTCCAATTCATAACTAGATTCAGATAACCCTGCATCAGTTCCATCAGAATATCCAGAAACTTGCTTCTGACAAAAAGTGCCACGTCATCCGCGTAGGCAATCACCTTACAGCCCCTCCTCGCCAACTTCTCCAGCAGACTGTTAAGTACGGTAATCCAGAGTAGGCCTTTCTTGGCCAGCTTTGCGATGATATCATTTGACAGCTTTTCATTATCCCGGACTGCGGTGATGAGGCGATGCAGAATTTCTGCAGAAATTTGCGTGTCGCTGGTCAGTAGCTCTGGCTGAAAGTCATCGTCGCCCACGGTTTTTTTGAGCTTCAGCTTCTTGATTGCATCCTTGATCTCTGCTAGACTAGGGCAATATGTTGTTATTTTGCTGCTGGCTGTTGTGCTGCCCACTGCGAAGCTAAATTTACTGCTATGATGTTGCTAATTGTCTCAAAGTGTTCTTTCCATCTACGGATTTGGTTTATTATCCATTTTGTATCATCTGCAATGTGTTTTTCGTTATCTATTTTATATTAAAATTATCTGATGTCTGCTAAAACTATTCGATGGTCATCAATCGGCCATAATTAAGTAATTAATAAGGTCCGCTACCTTCGCCAATGCACGCACATACATTCCTAAGATTCTCTTGCACATCCACTAATACTTATACATATAAATATATGTTTGTATTTATTATTATTATACCTCAATGTAAGCCATGACCCTCTTTGTTTTCATGCTTCTGTTGCATTTTATTGTATTTACCCCATCTCTCTCGCCTCAGTCACTCTTTGCAGGCTACTACGCGTCTCCTCTCCTCCCACCCAACCCTCTAGTATCGGCTCAATTAACATGCGTACTTTGAGAGCCACGCACTTTCGTACGCCTTCCGTACGCCCTCCGTGCGACATAACACGCATACTTGCCACAAACAGGTTTTTAACTGATATCCTGCCTGTAATGCGCGTATCCTTTGCCGTGCCATGGCAGAGCTCGCCATTCTGTCATCGTCATTTGCATGTTTGGCGCGCGAATGAGAATTTCTGCTACTTTCTATAGAGTTTTCATTTGCATTTTCCGTTTCGACAACGACCACCCCGTCCGGTAGCTGCCACTTGCCACATATTCGTACGCATAATTACAAATACACAAACGTGCATATGTACTCGTACAAATATCATATATATAACTGTTTATGCTCACATGCCACACATGCGTCATGTCGGAAACTTTCCAAACAGGTTTTTGTGTTTAGTTTCGAAGTATGTTTTTAACCCTTTTTCCACACTTTTGTGAAAATCACTTAAATTACAGCAAAAAATCTCGAAATCGTTACATTCGCTTTAGCATAAGGAATACCAACAAAAACAAAAACATAAAAATAGCAACAGCAATGCAACAACATTAAAAGTGAATAAAACAAAAGCCGGGAAATTGGTTTGGCCTTTATGTGGTGCCTGTCTGCGCGTAGCTGCTGTGTTGGGACACAAAGGACGACGATGCCACCGGCGCCCAACCACTGCCGTTGCTGTCGCTACGGCAGCAAAGGATGGACGTTAGCCGGACGCACAGTGGCTGTCGGAAGAGTTGGCAGTTTGTTTGAGAGTTTGAAGTTGGCAGCAATGAATGTGAACGGCTTGGCTGACTGCTGCCTGCTGCCTGCTGCCTACTACATAACGGTATTATGCGTATCCTGCAATAGTCGTTCATATGTGGGCCGCCGCGCTACATGCAACAAACAGTAGAAGTGATGCGTTGAGTTGCGTTGCGTTGCACGTTAATTGCTATGTCAGATCGTTCAAAAACACGGACACGCACGCACACATGCACGATGCCATACATGCAATGGCACATATGCCAACTGGCTACCTGCCAGCTCAGACATGTCGTCAGGAAGTAAAGCCGAGGAAGAACACGGCGGGCGGGGAAATGTTTTTGCGCGTAACTGTGCTTTTTCTAATCATTAACACAATTGTGAGCTGATGTAGAAATTACTTTAAATTAGAAATGTCCGTCACACGCATGGATCTCGCACTTAGCTGCGCTTTTATTTATGTAGTTTGGGGTTGGGCTGGCGTTGCAATTGGAAAGTGTGAATACTCATTAAGGGCTATTGAAGTTCAAAAACACACACGGATATGGGAAACACATATCTTTATGTGTATGTATATGTATGTACGTACACATCCGCATATACACTATATATATGTACAGATTTTTGATACATCAGGTGCTTTTTTAAGAGCTTGAGAACTTAAATCGATGTAGTTCTTGTTGTTGAAATGGTTGAGTATTTCTATTGTTAGCGACTAGCGGCGTTTTACTATCTTTTTTTTATTTAATTTTTTTTTTTTTTGAGTCAGATCCATTTCGTGAGATCCAAGTATCTCCATGTCTGAGATTTCATTAATTTTTTGTAAAAAAGGCTCACCGAAAGTGCGAAGCCTTGCTTTAGATAAACCTGGACATACGCATAAGTAGTGAAAAAGACTTTCTTTCACTCTATCCGCCTGAAAGTTTCTGCAGAAGGCATTAAAATTAGGCTAAGTCTGGCTGCATAATCCCTACCTTCTAGTTATCTGTCAGGGAGAGTTGCAGTGATACGTGAGATGCTTGGGCGAGGCCTTGCTAACAGTACTCAGACACAATTAAGTCAACTGTACTGCACTCGGGTTCTCTTTTTAATTTTCTTTAAATTTACTCGACCTCCGAAGAAATCTGAGTAGATCTTATGGTGCCAAGGAGCCAAGATGATTGCTTCTAAACACATCAGTGCCAAAGACCTCAAACCCGATTCGAGCGAAGGCTGGACAGACGCACAGAAAGTGGTGCGCCATCTCATCCTTCTCTCCACATGCTGGGCTGAGTGTTCTGTCTGAGATGCCTACCTTTTCCATGCGCATTGCCCATAGAAAGTGGCCCGTCATCAGTCCAATCAGCCGCCTACAGTCTCCTCTGCTTAGTGACAGGAGGAACTGCAACAGTTGGTCGGATATGACAGGTAACATCGGTTTTGTCCATCTGCAGCCTCTCTCAGCCTGCCAAGCTCGCTTGTGGGTTAGAGTAACCCGTTTGCTAACCGTGACTTCGATGGCTGTAGAAGGGAGTGGCCGAACGGCTAAAGAGTCAGAGGTCCCCTCACGCACGATACCCACGTGTCCCGGGACCCATGTTAGCATCGGGATATTGTGTCTACCGACAAAGTTCAGCCTGGATTTAGAGCACTCGGCTAACCTTGAATTGCTTGGGGGGATGTCTAAGGACATGAGCGCAGCTTGGCTGTCACTGCAGACACATATAGATCTGCCTGTCCATCTGTTTTCCACAACAAAGTTCATCGCTTCTTGAACAGCACTCACCTCCGCTTGAAACACAGATGCGTGCATTCTAAGAGCAAAGTGCAGTTTTGTCCCGCTGGACTCTACGTAGACCCCAGAGCCGGAACCCTGCTCGGTCCTGGAGCCATCCGTGGAAATACGAAAACAAGGTTTGCCGGACTCATTTTCACAGCTTGACCACAGTTGAGTCTCTGGCAGCACCACACTGTATCTCTTCTCAAGCACGACTCAGGATGGTAAGCAGTCAAAGGGCATTGCGAGGATCGTTGGATCGAAGTCCATGACCTTCAAGGCTTCTCTTTGGATGAAAGCATCAAGTGGTGATAGACTAATCAGAGCATCTAATGCCGCACATGAAGTAGTCGGATAAGCTCCGACGCTGCAGATAGTCACAGCGCGTTCTAGTCTCGATAAGGTTCTTCTGACTCCCGCGAGAGGGAGTCTACTCATCCAGATCACTGATATATAGGTGATAAAAGGTTTCATCATAGCCATGTAGATCCATAGGACTTTGCGAGGAGAAAGACCCTACGTTTTCCCAAAAACACTCTTGTTTTCTTGTTGTAGTGCATGTACGAGTATTTTATTGTGCCCACCTTCTTCCAGCTAAACCAATATAGTGTGGATCAATGGATGTTTTTATTGTGTTTAATGCAATAGCACCTGCTACCTCCTCTGTTTTCTCTAGTACCGAACCTTTTCTTGCTAGCTCATCAGCGATCTCAATACCCTCTCTATATTCATGTGACCGGAAACCCATTATTTTGACGCCAAGGAACTCTAGCTTCTCTCTGCACTGTAAAACCCATTTGGAGGAAATGGAATTGAAATATAAGGCCTTGATAGCTGCCTGAAAAAAGAGTATTACTCTTGCACCAATTTGTTGTGTTTCAGTGATCTGTATGCTTCGCTGATTACTAATACTTCTGCCTGGAATACGCTGGCATAGTGAGGAGGTCAAATTGATTTGGATAATTTGAGCGGCTCCGAATAGAGGCCAGCTCCCACGATATATGATCCGTTCAATTTTCGACTACTTTTTCCAATAAATCTAGCCTAAGACTTCAAAGTTGGCTTGAGTATTGGCTTTCAATGCTTCAAGAGTTGCTGGTTTAACGGCATAAACGAATGACTTAACATTACCTCATAAAAAGTATCTAGAAATAGAGTCGTTAAATCGCACGATCACTGGAAAGAAAGTTGTCACCAAATTGATTATGATGTAAATCGATTGTTAAGCGCGCTGTATGACAAGTTGTGCCGTCTTCTTGGAGTTCTAGGAACGAAATGTCGTCGATGTTTAGCTGATTAATTTTGAAAATACAAATACAGTCGACATAGTTCGAAAGCGCACGCCATTCACCAAAACGGGAGCTCGTTAGAAATAAGGACGAATGATGCGGCCAGCGTGTAAGCAGCAAGTAAAATATAGGGATCTCTCTATAAACTTCGCGAACATTTTTTTTGTTTTTTCAAAGTGAATTTCCACAATTCAGAGACGTTGTTCTGGCGTTGAATGATTCATAGTGACTCTTCAAATCCTTAACCAATAGAAATGTTAACACAGTTTGCCATTCTCAGCTGTCAGCTCATAGTTACCGATATCGATAGTTCTCATGCAGCTAAAAAAACACCCGTTACAAAACATGTACATATGGGAAACGTTTTGGAATAAAAATATAAGTACGCAGCAGTTTGGCCGAACAGTGTCGCCGAAAAGCAAAGCTGATAGTGAAAAAATTTGAAAATAGTTAAGAGTTCAGTGCTGAGTGGTACAATGAAGAAATAGGAAAATAAGACCGATAGTTTTAGCTACTAGTGACTTTAAATAACAAAATGCAAATTTGAAGTCATTAAAGATTTTCGTTGATTTTTGATAATTTTTCCTATAACGATTTTTCACATTTTCTCCGCATAAAAAAAATGTAGTACATTCGCTGTAAGGAGCAATACTGTGTGGGAGAAAAAATAATCAAGCAGGAGCAGAGCTTCTCATTATAATCTTTGGTGAAATTATACAAAAATTAAAAAAATGTTGGCAAATGTTTGAAATTTTACATTATATGGTTTTTGTTATAATATGAAAGTATTTTTATAAGAACAATACTGATATTTTTATAATCTTGCAAGGGAGTATCCCTTTCCTCTATCACTACGATATTCGTAGCGAATCTTGCGTGAATTCAAAATAGTGTTGAAAGCCTTCTTTTGCGCCTTCAGGGCTTACCTGCCAGATCACCGCTTTCACTTGCACAACGTCAGCCGACTTACATCTCGTTCCTTTTAATATAGATTTCATCTTAGTAATCAGTTATCGACTGCAATTAAAAATTTCCGAGCATAGACATCTAAGCTGATAGACTGAGGCTTTCAATATTCAGCCGTCAATACCCGACATAATAAAAAAAATGAATTGATAAAATAATTGTTAAATCTATCAGAGGTATAGAGAACTCGATTAGAGGCAACTTCCAATAGAAAATACACAGTGGAAATGCACACATTTGTTTATTTTAATGCACACGGCTAAACAATGGAATAAATAGATATCAACTAAAAAATGTTTTCATTTCTCACTAATGGAAAAAGTCAAGAAGCATTGCTTTTCATAACTACTTACTACTTTTTGAGCCAAGTTCAACAAACTGTGTCTGGCGATTGTGTGATTTCCAGCACCGCATTCAGAAGCTAATGCACAAAATTATATACATACAGACCGCGAAAAAACGATAGTATCTCAATATTTGGACCGATTTTGCCCGTTTTTCTGTTGCTCTTTTGAATGCTTATTTTTTTCTGACAAGTTTAGTCCATTGTTTATATAAATCCCAGTTTCAAAATTCATAAAAAAATTAAGAAAATTCCTGAAACTTTTCTTCATATTTCTTAAATGATTTCAGTATTTAATTACACTTTCTAGAACAAATTTCGGTATGCAGTTTTGTATTCATTTCGTTTTATTATAACAAAGTGCAAGGTTGAATTAGTTGAAAAAATCTTTTTGATTTCTATAACTTTTTTAGTTGACGGTGTTATGACGTTTGGATTTACATACGTATTTTTTTTCACCCGTATGAAAGAAAACGCTCCAGCAAGGCAAATCTACGACAAAGTACCCCAAAGAGAATACGAGGAAGATCACATCTCTGTTGGAAGGATGAAGTGCTGTAGGATCTATCAGCACTCGTGATTTCCAACTGGCACCAGTGAGCATAGGACAGAAATAGCAGGGCGTGGTTATAGCGTCACATAAGTAAGTATGCATGTAAGACGCGACTTTCATCAAGGATTAGAGACTTTTTGTTAATTTTTCTTATGATGGATTACAAGCTTATTTCGCAATTTCTATAGAAACAGGCGCTTCTCAGACATTTGTGCTTCCTTCCTATGAAACAGTGGCTGTTGGAAATAATATTTTCTGTCATTTTGATGTTTAAATCGCACATTGTGATTCAGTATACAACATACAAATATAATTATTTGTCTTCATTTGTATCTACGTATTTCGTTGCCGTCTGAGAAATACTGAGTCAATGGACACTGCAGGTACTTAAATGGTAGGGGTTAATAAAAAATAAGTTGCGGCGGGCGTATGCGCAATTCTTGAAAATTCTTTATTGAATACCTTCGGCGGAATATACAAATACAAGTAGCCTTTGATGCGACATTCTATCTATGTATGTTTAAGTTACCGAAGAGTAAATAAAACATTTTTTTTGTTCGAATATAATAGCTTGTGGGGCTATAAGGTTATAAGGTCATGAGGTCAAATGATTATCGTATCCTGTTTGCGTTTTAGCAAACGCCTACTAAAAGTTTTTAGGAAAATCAAAAACTCTCACTTATTTTATGGTGACAACCAAATTAGCTGGTTATATCTATTTTTTAAACCATGAAATATGCCTATGATGAGTTTTCCCATCAACAGTTCTGATGACGACACTTTCCTGGAAATCTCATCGGCAATTCCATTTCCTTTATGCTCCTATGAGAAATGTTTCACCTGCTCGTTCGAAATGTTTGATGCTGCCCTTACAGCAGTATAACTCAGTATAACTAATTTCAATGCTGCAATTCTCTTTTCTGATATTTAACAAGCTTCATTAGAGCACGTTTATGCAGAGCAAATTTTGTTGCTTCGACTTTGCGAATTCTGTTTTGGTTTTGCTCGTCGTGTTCACTGCTCACCTAATCGGATCCAGAATGCTAATTTTGAAAGCACACTACTTTTGATGTGAATCTCTATAAAATGTATGTGTAAAATATTTAGTATTTTTTTTTAGTAAATGCTTAAACAAATTACTAAAATTTAGCTAGCTTACTTAATAATTATTATTATATTGGAATTAAACAATTTATTTTGCTTAAAACCCATACCAACATACAAGGTCAAGGCGAAAATAAGCAAAACTAAGTTAAAGTAGAAACAACAGGAGTTTATTTATTCAAAATAGTCCCTTCCGGCTTCAATACACTGTCTTGCGCTATCTAAAAGCTTTTCGAAAAAATTTTTCAGGTCATTCATCGGAATGTCCTTCAGGATGTCAGTACACGTAAATGCAGTTTTCCTAATAGGTAAACGTCACCGGGAGCCATATCAGGCGATTGCGGTGAGTGATTGGTGGTTAAAATGCGATTTCTAGTCAAAAAATCAGTCACAAAAGTGGATCGATGAGATGGTGCATCATCATGTAATAAGCGCCAGTTTCCTTCTTCGTGGTAATCAGGTCGAATTCGACAAATACGATGCAACAAGCGCTTCAAAATGCCACGATAGCAATTTACATTGACATTAATTTTTGACTTCTCCAAACGCGATTTTTTAGGTGATGGCCCATCTGGGGCATTCCATTCGACACTTTGACGCTTAGTTTCAGGTTCATGTTGGAAACATCACATTTCATCACCAGTTACAAAGTTGTAAAGGAAATTCTTGTCTTCTCTCGCCTCTTTAATGAGGTCTTTCGAATGTTGAATTCTGAGGAGTTTTTGGTCCTCAGTTAACTTGTGCGGGATGAAACGAGCACAGATGTTTTGGAGATATTCAACTCCGATGAGTGAATTTCAACTACGACTTCGGTTCGTTTTTGTTATATTTACGATTAATTTCGACGGAGTTTTTGGTGACTACTGATTTTGGGCGCCCCGTATGTTCATTGTCATTTATGTCCTCACAAACTTTTCTGAAACGTGGAAACCACTCAAGAACTCTAGCACACGAGATAGACAATCATCGCCATAAACTTTTTTCACAAATTTAAATGTTTCGGTAAACGTTCTACCGATTTTAAAACGAAATTTGATATTATCATATTATATAAACAAATATACTGACACTTTAGACGCAATAACTTCGCTTCCACTGAGCCGAATGGCACCAAGCTGTCACTGGAAGTCAGCTTGGGATATAACTTCCAGCGCATTATTTCTTATTCTTGTTTTAGCTATTGACCTCTATTTCATTCAGTTTGTGGAACTAAAATTACTTTATTATTCGTTTATATCTGCAATTCCGCGCATTTAGTCCCACTGTGCACGCGCAAATGATTAGGCAAAAAGTTTTAGCGCTACACCAATAAATAATAAAAAGTATAAACTAGGCAATTGCAACTTCAAAGTGTATCGAACAATGAAGTGTTACAAAAAGGGACTTATAACTTTTAACAGTATGCGTTAACATATACACTACGTATATATATTTTAGTGATGCCATATTTGCTATACATTGGTTAATAAATGGCATTTCTTTGTTTCTGCTAGATGTGCGTAAACTATAAATACATACATACCTACATACATACACACATACATACCTACATACACCTAAGTGCGTGAATGTCTCATTTCCACTTTAATAGTTTTCTCAATAGTTGGCAACATGCATACCCATCTATGTATATGTACATGTGTGTGTGTGTACTTATAAGTGTTAAATTTTCATATACTTATGGGATATATATACATATAATTACATACCCACAAGTGTTCACAAGCATATTAAGGTGGGAAGAAAAGACAGCTACAGCTGTGCTCTCTTACATATTTTCATGTCACTCTGTAACCTTCGCATGCATGTGGGTACATATTCACATACCACCAATTTGAGTAAAACTCTCTCAAATTCTCGTAAAAGCACATTTAGTACATATCTACGCTTACCCATGAATGTCATGAAAAAGTTTTTTGAAAAAAAAAAATTGACATTGTTGAGTAATGAGTACTATGCGATGCCCAGAGCGGTCAAAAGCACGATCAAATCCTCTCACTTCGAGCAACTATTTAAAATCGACCTGCCTTATGCCGATGGATCTACTCATCAACAAAAACAAGCACAGAGTCGGAAAATCTAGTACTCTGAGAGCAATTTTCTCTACTTCACCATTGACCTTGAAAAATTTTGAATCAAATAAGACCAGATTGTAGGAGCTTACCAATCGTCTGCGATTAAAGTTCTACAAGGTGCAGTCCAAAATAAGCAAGACTGAGCTAAAATAGAAACGACAAAAGCTTTATTCTTCTAGATCATTTATTCAAAATAGTCCCCCCTGGCCTCGTCCCGTAATGACCGTAATGTCCTTCAGGATGTCGGTACAAGCCTTTTGGATGACCTCTACGGACGCAACACGTTTTCCTTTCATGGCCAAATGCAATTTTTCGCATAGGTAGAAGTAACAGGGAGCCATATCAGGCGAATACGGTGAGTGATTGATGGTCAACAAATCAAACACAAGATTGGTTCGATGAGATGTTGCATTATCATGCAATAACCGCCAGCTTCCTCCTTCGCGGTATTCAGAGCGAATTCGACGAATGCGATACAAACGACGCTTCAAATCGCCAAGGTAGAAAATCGCATTGACGGTTTGGCCCATTGGCACGAACTCCTTGTGGACAATTCCTTTGGAATCGTAAAAACAAAGGCGCATCGACTTGATTTTTGACTTTTCCAAGCACGATTTTTTAGGTGGTGGCTCATCTGGGGCCTTCCATTCGGCACTTTGACGCTTAGTTTTATGTTCATATTGGAAACACCACGTTTCATCATCAGTCACAATGTTGTAAAGGAAGTTCTCGTCTTCTCTTTAATGAGGTCTTTCGAATGTTGTATTCTGAGCGAGTTGTGGTCCTCAGTTAACATGTGTGGAATGAAACGTGCACAGACCTTTCGTAATCCCAAATGATCAGAAAAAATGTGATAAATCAATGTTTTTCAAATGTTCAACTCCGATTTCATGAATTTCAACGATGATTTCTGTTCATTTTTGATAAATTCTCGAACAGTTTCAATGAAGTTTTCGGCGATTACTGATTTTGGAACATACGGGCCGTTCATTGTCATTTATGTCCTCACAACCATCTCTGAAACGTGTAAGCCACCCATGAACACTGGCCCGGGATAGGTAATCTTCGCCATAAACTTTTTCATCAATTCAAATGTTTCGTTAAACGTTTTACCGATTTTAAAACGAAATTTAATATTAGTTCTTTGTTAGAAACTCATTTTTGTACCGTTGACACAAACATACTGATACTTTAGATGCAATAACTCCGCTTCCACTGAACCGAATGTCACCAAGCTTCACTGGAAGTCAGCTAGGGATGTAACTTCCAACTCACCAGCTCGTTAAAAAGGTGACGCCATACAAAAACATTTTTATGACGCTAGTCTTGTTTATTTTGGACTTCAGCTTGTATTTCTACATCTTCGGATTCGTTATAGGATGGACCCTGTGTTGTCAGTTCATCAGTTTTTTCATTTCCTTCTATGTTTCTATGGCCAGGTACGCAGATGTGAATGATGTCTGTCGTGCGCGCTAAAACATTAAGTTCTTCTTTGCATTGTCTAACGAGGTGACCTTAAAGCTACGATGACTGCTTGACTACCTGAAAAAATACGTGCTTTTGATAGATGTTGTAGATTTCATTTTTAATTATTCTGCAAACTTTCTTTATCCCGAGTACTTCAGCTTGAAAAATACTATTCCAATTCCCCAGACGAAAAGACTAGGAAGTTTCGAGGTCTTTCGCATATACCCCGGCGCCGTCGCCGCAATCTATCTTGCAATCTTCTGAATATATTCCGGACTCTTTTTGTTCAAGGTGGTATAGCACACGAACTTGGTCCGGAGCCCGTTCTGCCACTCCCTTCTGCAGCCAGCAAAGCCTCGACGAGCTAGGTAGGCTGAGAGAGGCTGCAGGTGGATAAGACTGATGTTACCTGCCACGTCCGACCGACTGTCGCAGTTCCTCCTGTCACTAAGCAGAGGAGAATGTAGGAGGCTGGTTGGATTGATGACGGGCCACTTTCTATGGGCAACGCACATGGAAAAAGTGGGCATCTCTGACAGTGCACTCAGCCCAGCATGTGGAGAGGAGGATGAGACGGCGGACCACTTTCTGTGCATCTGCCCAGCCTTCGCTCGAATCAGGCTTGGGATCTTTGGCGCTGATGTGTTGAGAAACGCCCACCTTGGCTCCTTGGCCCCACAAGATCTACTCAGATTTCTTCGGAGCTCGGGTAGATTTAAAGAAAATTAAAAGGGAATCCGAGTGCAGTACAACGAAGTCTGAGTGCTGTACTTGCTAGCCTGTCCCGACAAAAAAAACAAAAACGAAATTCTCCCGACTATAGATAGCCCAGCTTAAAACCTTGGGTCACTTATTAGCGTTCACATTTCAGAGTCACTGTGCAATAAGTGTAAATGGCGCATATTTATATGCATACTTATATACAAACACATACACACGTACGCTATTTCATATTGGCATTTGAATTTGCTGCTCTATTCAGCCTTTACATATAAACATATTTATGCACATACAAGCACATACATCGAGATAAACTTAATAGCTAAGCGTATGAGCAACATATTCAGTGCATTTTGCAATCGCTTCATTGCTGCTGCTCCGGCTGTGGCTGCTACTGCTGCTATTCTACCTCAGTAGTTCGGTAGTTTTGCAGTGCATTGTTGTTCTTGTTGCCACTATTTCTGCTGCCCTCGCTGCTACTTATGTTAATGAGCATTCGCTCATTTATGCCTGCCAACTACAACACAAACTACCATTAATATAGCCATCTCGCTTATGTAGAAGCGCCTGCGAACTACAACTACAAAAAATCCCACATGTGCAAGCAAATGTTTTTAATGTGAATGCGAATGTTCATATATACATTAAAGCGCAAATATGTGTGCGTGTGTACCTGCTGCTTGATCATCCCACTGGCAGTGCTTTTCCAACAACTATTTTCACATGCACACACACACTCATAGGCGACGCAAACTACATCGTCCCAACCACTCTAACAACCACCTCAAGCGCTGCTGCGCTGTTGCTTAACCCCAGAAAGTGTATCTTTGTTGTTGTTGTTGTTGGCGCTCTACTGCTATTTGTTAATAATGATGCACAATTTATGTATTTTGTGTAGAAAATAAAACTTAATTTTCTACTCAAATGAGTGAAATAGAAACGAGCCGCTAGAATATTTTAAATTCGAAACTCAAAAGTTGTGTCGAGCGCTGCGTGGCGGCGATGCGCGGGGAGTATTTTCATATGTATATTTGTATGTAGATATCTGTGGTTATGTACCATACATAGTCACGCATATGTGTGCTTTGATCTATTACATGCCTGCGTACATAGATGATGGTATTGTTTGCCGCCACCAAGCGCCCGTTTTGGGAAGGGTTAAATTTTGTTTTGACTGGCGCGCAGTGGGTCGCGCGCAGCAGAATTCTTGTATTTCCGCCTTTTATTTCATTTATTTTAAATTCATTTATTTGCATGAGTGACCAACGGCCAACCGAATGACCGGTCGGCTGCCTGCGTACACCCCCACCCCTTGTCATGTATTTATCGTTTGCCGTTTGGCGTGCGTTTTTTTCATTGCTTTGATTTTCACTGCATGCTGAACTTTTTAGCGACTTCAACAGTAATGAGATGAGGCGCGCACACGTTTGTACTTATTTTTTTTTGGTTTGGTACAACGCGTCTCCTTCTCCGCTTACGCGCACAAAGTGTTGCTGAGACGCGCTAGCAAAAGTATGTTGTGTCCTTCTGTGTGCGGCTATTACCCACTGACTTCGGTGTTTGGCCAGCCGCTAAAGCTGGCAGCGCTTTAAATCAGTTGGCCAGTCGTTGTGACAAGCGGAAGTGTCGAAGTTGTTGCACACATCCTCGGTGTTCAACGCGGTGCACATTTTAGTGTCGTTATTGTTGCTGTAACGGTGCGCTTGTTATCCTGTTGTTCGCGGACGGCCACAAACTTACGTCTACCAAATTGTTAAACAGCACTTTGGTCCACATCAACTACGACGCGTTCCACAGCACCGCGCTTGTGCCGTCACCTAGGTGCGCTACTTTATGCCAATTCGATAGCTGCTTATACAGCTGGCAACACGCAAACACACACGCACTAACAGAAACAACGCTTGCAACATGCAATGTGCAACGGCGCGCAGCCCACACTTGCACCGCCGTGTTGAGTGGGTGGCAGAGGGCATATGGTTGCGCTTCCGTTTCCGGCTCCATGCCACATAAAGCAACGCGCCACATAAGTGCTTCGCAATGAGTACGTGCAGGCTGCAAGAGAGCGCCTTAGAGGGAGAGAGAGAGAGCAAGAGAGGAAGCGTGGCAGAAAAAATGAGTACACGAGCGTCTGCAAGCCGTTGCTGGCGGCTGCTGCCCTTCCGCTTACAGCAGAAGCGCCAAGTAAGCGCCACTTTGCAGACTCTCTGCTCAGCTGCCCACACACAGGCTCACGTTTGGCTCAAAGTCCCAACCACATAGCTTGTGAAAAGGACTCAAGCGCGCTGCTGGCAGCAACTTAGCCGCCTGACTCTCTGTTGCGCGCGCGTGCAATTCAAGCCATAACAGAGCAACTCCAACACATACGCAAACACATGCACTCGTACGCCTGTATTTACATACGCACATAAGTACTTACTTAGTTAATTTTGTGTTGCGTTGTGGAAAAGGAGGCGGAATTTTGAAAATTTCCAACTCAAAATCGTGGCGCTGCCGTGCGCTTATCACTATTTGCATTTGTACCGTGTCACGGCAGTGTTGAAACCAACAGACAGTGGCGTTTTGCCAAACAGTGTATCGACGCGTTATAGTCGAGTTAGTACACAGCTCACATGCACACTTGCAGCAACGCATGCAACGCGTTCATACAACCGGAACTTGTACGACGACACCAACATCAACACCTCAAATCAACGCCCGAATAGAGTTACCAAAAACTTGCAACCAACTCATTCCGCTGCCACCTGTGTATTTTAGCGCTCGCGCCGCCTAGTGTGCAACATTTCAGTGCATATTGCAGCTGCAGCGTCATTGTCGTAGCCGTCGCTGCCATTGCTGCCATACTTCCGCACTACACTGCATCGCCGCTTTTATTTGCTGAGGCCAATGCGTGCCGCCGCGCGTCACTCGTAGGACCGGCCGATCGTTCGGCCTGTTATAGTTGCTGTCGCTGGCATCGTCGCCGACATTACCATTACCGTTATCGCTGTCTCGTTGTCTCGTTGCCGTCGCGGCATATGTCACTTGGTATTTTGACCACCAACTTGGCGGCCGCATTTCCGGCTCACAAATTTGCGTAATTTAAAGTTGCACTTTGCATCGAGAGCAGCGTACGCGTTCCGCGGCATTTACTCGCACCTTGCAAGCGCGTCGATTTTGCATGGACGGTGATTTCTGGTGCGTATTGTTTGTACTCCAATATCGACTAGGTGGCAAGTGGCAAATTGCAGATTGTCTGTGGCAAGCTTACTAGTGGTGGTCACTTTGGTGTACCCAACGCGCGCGTTGAAATTTGTGAAAATTCGCAGCTAAAGCAAAGCTAAGCAAATATAGAAAAAACGACTAAAACTCGTTTTGAAATTCAATGGTGTTTCAGTGAATTTTAGTATGTGATAGAAGTTATTTCAATTTGAAAATAAAAATAAATTGTGTACAAGTTTACCCACAACACATACAACAACAAATGTGAAGTTTTTAGTGAAGAATTTGTGGGTGAGAAATTGAAAAGTGAGTCTAAAAGATGTTTCTAATAAAAAGTGATTGAACAGCAGCCAGTTGAAAATTTGAGTAATAAACTTGAAAGTGTTGAACCAGCCAATCAATAAACGTAAGTCTAAGGTTTTAAAAATTCAAAAGCTTTTACGATACTACAAAGAATCTAAGAAAATATTTTTAATAGTCAAGTAAATACTGAAGCGACTCTATTGCTTGAATTAACAAATTTTAGGTGCAGAGGGAAAAAATATGAGCATTTTTTTGCTTATTTTGATTTGCCAAATTTGGAGTTTGTGGGTGAGAAATTTGGAACAATTTTTTTCGCTGGCTAATCTAAAGTTGCTGGATACCAGAATAAGTGCCCACAAGCTGTTTCGACTCCATAAATTCCATAATTTCTTAGTTTTACCTCTAGTCATTTTTGCAGCTCGACCTACCAGAGCGAGCCTCAACTTCTACTTCAAAATTATGGCAACGGAATTTTGGAAACCATCGACCATATTTTTTTTTGTTTTTTGTTTTTGTTTTTGATTATTTTTTTTTCTTTTTTTTTGATTCCCTATGCTTCAGTGCTCTATTGAAATGATGATGTCCCACATTTTTTGGCCCACTGCTCCGACTTCTCACTTTGGTCGTAGTGGCGCTGAAGAATGTAACGATTTTTCGCGTTTTTATCGCTACTTTGAAACTCCGTAACAAATATTTAATGATTGAATTAGTAAATAAATAAAATAAGTAAAACAAATAAAATAAATAAAATAAAATAAAATAAAATAAAATAAAATAAAATAAAATAAAATAAAATAAAATAAAATAAAATAAAATAAAATAAATAAATAAATAAATAAAATAAATAAAATAAAATAAATAAATTAAATTAATTAAATAAATAAAATAAATAAAATAAATAAAATAATTAAAATAAATAAAATAAATATAATAAATAAATAAATAAATAAATAAATAAAATAAATAAATAAATAAAATAGTGCTTCCTCAATATCTGTACTTCCAAGTAAATACTCGACATTTTTTCCCCAAAGCAACTGGTTTTTTTAGTTGCTACTTATTTGACACTTTGGAAACTTGGTATCGATACTGTTTTGAGGCATAAAACATATGTACACGGTGGCGCAAAATTAATCACCCTTTTGGTAGATGTTATAATTTTTGCAAACGGCGTCGCGCGTCAGTCATATTTGACATTTGCAAAGTAGACAGCTGCAGTAAACAAACAGACAAGCAGTGGAATGCGTAAAGGTCAAAAAACACAAGATTTCCATCACTCAGAATATTTTTTTTTGCTTTATTAAAGAAGTTATTCAAAAACAAAATTGGGTGATTAATTTTGCGCCACCTTGGATGAATCAATTTTTTGCTTCTTGCCAAAGCAGGCTATTAATACGTTCACTATAAGTAGATGATCTACTTTTTCGCGCTTAACTCAAAATCCGCAATTAAAAAGCCCGATTTCCCATACAAAATTTCTCTCCCAAAATCTGAGATTATAAAATAATCCTAGATAATAACGATGCTTTTTGACATACAACCCCGTGTTTTCTGTGTTATCGATAATTATTATTACGCATGTAAGGAGAAACATCAAAATAAAAACTAAATAAATTGGGCGCCGGCAAAGAAAACTGCTTTGTAGACATAATTCTATTAAAATTTTTGTTAAATATTATTAATTAGGGATTCATTTTACATTAAAAAAGCGTGTGCCCATAAACGTTTTGTCCTCTTATTACTTATTATAAAATGTACAATAATATAGAATTTCCCATGCGCATTGCTGATATAATTTTTTGCAACCTCAGTAAACGTCGCATATGGATTTCCTCCAACTGTTTATTATTAGCAGCCAATTGCGCAATTAAATTAAATTAAATTAAATTAAATCCTTCTCCTTGCATTTTCTTCCTATCGTTAATAATAACTAAAGAAACCAAAAATACCGAAATATTCCACCAAAATAATTTCTATGAAGAAAAACCTCTCAAAGCAGTATTGACAGCTGATTGTCAATTTTGCGGGTAATCTGCCATATGTGAACGGATAGATTAATTTTGTGGATTTATAGGTGATTAATGCATTTGTGAACGTATTATATGAAAATTAAATTTCTCATTATTGTTTCGTGTTCATTTTTATTCAAGGCGAATCAATTAAAGGCGGTATCGGTAAATCAGCTGACTTTTTTTCTTTCGCCGTGCCCATGTGGCTGTCAGCCTAGAATGAAATAAAGCGAATTCATTCTTTTTTCTACTTTGCTTTGACAATAAAACGTACAAAACATTGTTCTTGGTCTAGTGCCACTGCCAGGCGCATTCATTAAGCCTTGCTTTTATTGCTACTTCTGCGTGTAATTCACTTTGAAAAGTTGAGATTTTGTGATACCTTCAATATTTTTTGCTTGGAAAAATTTCAACTCTGATTAAAGTTAAGTTAAAGCGGGAAAAATATAATATTAGTTTGGGGAAAAACAATTTCATTATTTTTGTGTAAAATTTTTGTGGAAATGGTTCGAAATTGTTTATTGACCATTAAGTCCATTTAGTTCCAGGGCGATACTACGACTACTCACCTGCCGGTCAACTTCTATTATTCTTTGATTTTATCGACATTTTCTACGACAGGCCTGCCTTTGCGAGGTGCATCTTTAACATCAAAAATTGTCTGATCGGAATCGACGAAACCAAAATTGCTGTTGCAGTATCAGCTCCATTTACACTATTTACAATTTCAGCGGTCTGCCGTCCATTTTTGTATTTATCAAAGAAAAACTGTCCAATTTACCTGAATTTTCTCTTTGTTGACTTCCATTATCATGACCCTGTAACTCACAACTGAATGGAACAAACGAAAAACAGTACACGCATTTTTTAATGTGAAATATCACCTTGACCACGAGCATAAACTTTAAAGTGTTTGATCGATATTTTACGAGATATCACTACAGCCATCTACCGAGAAAATAATGTAATATTTTTGCTAAGTTTGATTTTTAGTTCCTTTTTTGATTTTGTTTATTCAAAATAAATAAATTAATACAAAAATTGGAAAAGCGACAATAGTAAAAGCAGCAGCAATTGAAACTATTATTCTGCTGGCTTCCTCATCAAACCGCTCTCTAGATCTCAGCGGGCCTGCAGATCACATCATTCAATTACCCATACAATTTGCTACCCACGTAACTTGGAATGGATCATTAAGACTTTTGGTGATTTTTCTAATTGCATTTCCAACCAGTTTTCATATATCCAACGCGACTTTGTTCTCACTTTAGACTCACTTGCCCGTGTGTTAGCTTTCTCATAAATCTCGTTTAGATTACGAAAAATGCTTTTTCATAGTTTTTCTTATACCTTTTTTGGCGTTCGAATCTACCAAATGTATTTCTGTTGTAATAAAATCCGAGTTATTAAAACACTAAATATATTTTTTACGAGCCCAAAGCTACACAACCGAAGTTTAAAATAATTGGTTGTTGTCTCATTTTATTTATTTATTTATTCATTTAATTTTGTCAAAGAAACACAAAGGTTCTTACTGACTATTTTTTTTTTGTATTTTTTTTTTTTTGGTTTTTGAATCCATTTATTTATTGGAATCTGTTTTTAAACATTCAGCAAAAAACTATTTGAAACTAAGACATTTTATTAGACACACTTGGAAAGTACCGAGTGGTGCAACCATTTCTAGATGTTTGCTTATTAGCCTAATAAATCCGTTGTTGACTCCCTCTTCAGTCTGTTAAAGAAGATGGCATTGAGATTTATTTCTGCAATTGAAGTGATTGGTTGCGATTGAAGTCTTATATTGTGTGATGTGAAAACGCTTGCTTATTTCTTGAACTATTGTGTGAAATTTCAAATTAAGACAAATTTGAGCATTTTTGATATTATAAGGGGTCGTTTGTAATCATTTTAAGTGCTTTCGATTGGAATTTTTGGGGTATTTCGATGCTAGAATTGGCTGACCCAGAGCTGTATGCCGTAGATACATATCGGTTTTTAACATAGCTGTGTAGAGTGAGAGCTTACTTTTGAGAGAAACACGAGAATTTCGAAACCAGTATAGATTTCAGAGTTTGATTGCTGTCGAGGTGCAAACCCTTCGATTGTATGTAAAAGTTACTTGAACTGATTTTGTCTTATTGGATTTTATTCTTCAACCTCTTAACCATTGAATTAAAATATCGAGTCTTTTTTGATGCCATTTAAACACGGGGGGCAGAGTCAATTGCGAAAACAGAGGGGCCAACTGCAAAAGTTTCAACAATAGTTTTTTCAGTGAATGAGCTGTAAAATATAGGATAGGGCCCATTATACTGCCCTGAGATACACCTACTAAACTCTCACAGAATTTAGACTGTTCTTCGTTTTGCTTAAGAAAGAATGTTGGTCTTTAAGTCGGTCTTCTTGATAAAGTGTAATCATTTATGGGTAGAGGGTATTTTATTTTACATAACAATCCGTCATGGTGGAAAGTCTCCAATTTGTTTTATTCCGACAAGAACCAACGCAGAATTCTATGTTGAAATATTACAAGATGTTTTCATTGAGTTTGCGGGAAACATATACGGAGATGATAGGGTTTTCCAGCCAGACATCGCCCCAATCCTTTAACTAAGGCCTTCCTATTGTCAAGAAAAATGTCAGTTCTGGATTGGCCAGCACTAAGTCCCGATTTAAGGCAGTAGTCTGCTTTAGAAGCCGAAAAAAAGCGTTTTTTTAGCAATTTTTTTTGAAAGGGAAGGAAATGATTGCGGTAAACGGAATTTTAAGACGATAGTGTACTATATTTAAGGTTTAAAAAACAATATTTATTTTTAAAAAATATTGAAATTTTTTAAAGTTGTAAGTATTTTTCTGGAGCGCCTGGAGTCTGCACTTGTAAATCGGTGCCGGTGATGGAGGTCGTACGATGCATCTGAAAAAGTCGAACCAAATTTTTTTTTAATTTTTATAAGTTTCTTTTCTTTATGAACTAAAAAAATACAGAAGAAGTTATAAAATTCCAAATTTTTTCGAAGTTTGAAAAAAAATTCACTTTTTTAAGAAAAAAAATTGACTTTAAGTTGTAAAACAAGTAGTTTAAATAATACTTTTGTCCAACTTTTTTAGTTCAAATGGAAGATAATTTAATACTGAAGCTAGATCACTTTGGTTTTTTTCGATCGGACATATATTCTTTTTGCTATCGCCGGCACCGTTTTCTAACACTTGTGAAAATGAAAACTCGAGAAAACGCGCTTTAAAGGGTCTGCCTGAGCATTCGCACCTGCTCGACGCTCGGCCACCAAAACTGCTCTAGCTTCGAAAATATGTCGAATTGGCCTCTGGAATTTTAAAGACATATTCTTGGATAGTTTTGGAAGAGAAAATAATCGATTTTTTGAAGCCTGTAAAGCAGACTACTGCCTTAAACCCAATTGAGGATCTCTGGGGAATATACTGTGTCCAAAAAATAAGGTGCATTTGATTTTAAACTGCGCGCTTTGAAGGATTAGGAGAATTCTTTTTTTTTTTAGGTTGGTAGTACTGTGAGTGACATCTATGTCAAATTTCATGTGAAATATTCATTTACTGTTTGAGATACGCGTCGTTTTGTGAGCTGCTAAAAGTGAGTTTCTCGTTTTTTGCAATGTCGAAATTTGTTGAGCAAAGAATTTGCATTAAATTTTGTTTGCGGAATCAATTTTCTGCTGTGGATACGTTGAGGATGGTGCAGAAAGCCTTTGGTGATGAGGCTATGTCTAAAAAAAATGTTTACAAGTGGTATAGTGAGTTCCAAGCCGGTCGTGAACGTGTCGAAAACGAAGAGCGTCCTGGGCGACCATCAACCTCAACTGACGAAGCTCACGTCCAAAAAATCAAAGATTTGGTGTTGAAAAACCGTCGATTAACGATTAGAGACCTTGCTGATGATGTTGGCATATCGAAAGGCTCAGTCAGTACCATTTTGAAGGATGTTTTGGGCCTCAAGCGCGTCAAATCTCGACTGGTACCGAAAACATTGAATTTTTTGGAAAAAGGGCGTCGCGTTGAAGTGTGTGAAACGATGCTTTCCGACTACCAGGATGTCATGAAACGGATTATAACTGGCGATGAGACTTGGATCTATGCTTACGACCCCGAAACAACCGATCAATCGAGCGAATATCGTGCCAAAGGAGAGCCGAGACCAAAAAAATCGCGCCAAAGTCGCTCAAAAATCAAGGTCATGTTGACTGTTTTCTTCGATTATCGTGGTGTTGTGCATTATGAGTTCCTTCCACCGGGTCAAACAGTCAACAAGGAATATTATCTGAGCGTTATGTGTCGTTTGCGTAACAGTATCCGTCAAAAAAGGCCAGATTTGTGGAGAGACAACTCTTGGTTTCTGCACCACGATAATGCACCATCCCATACTGCACTCGTAATTCGTGATCATTTCATCAAAAACTCAACCCATATCGTTCCGCAACCACCGTATTCACCTGATCTGGCACCGTGCGACTTCTGGCTGTTCAGCAGGCTCAAAAGACCGCTCCGGGGACACCGTTTTAACACGATAGAGGAGATTCAAGCCGCAACGAAGACGGAACTGAAGGCCATCCCGGAAAGTGACTACAACCAGTGTTTCGGAAATTGGAAAAAACGTTGGCATAAGTGCATTGTGTCGGGAGGGGATTACTTTGAAGGGGATGAAATTGATTTGGAAGAATAAATAAAGAATTTTCAAAATAAATACAATGTCACCTTATTTTTTGGACACAGCATGTATTGTCGGCCCGTTTTTAAAAAAATTGTCGGCAGTTTGAGACAATCAAAGACCTGAAAGGCACTTTAGTGGAAGAGTGGGATAAGATAGGTGATTCCACTCTTCAAAACTTGGCAGACTCTATGCTTAAACATATAAATGATGTCCTCTCTCTAAATAGAAAACTTATTAATTATTAAAAAATCGAAAGTTATACACGTTGAAAAAAAGTGTAAAGAAAGGCCAATGCGCGTTTACTTATTTCATATGAAGTTACTTTAATTTCTTTTTTAATTTAATAAGTTTAGTCAAGTTGAATTTTTGTTGTACAATTTTTTGTTCCTATTTCTTCTAAATATATATTAAAATTATTGGTTGAACCATTATCTGCTTCTTTATAGTTTGTCGTTTGAAAATACCTTTGCACATATACTTATTTCTGCGAGGCAATATTAAGGGCTTAGGGGTAGTCAAAGGCCCGAAAAAAATTATGATTTTCAATAATTTTTGTGCTAGTCAATTGCTTTATTTTACAAAAATAAAAACATAGCATTAATACATCATGTTTCGACTTGATTTTAGCAAAATTCCAAAAAAAAATTATAATTGTAAAAGTTATCGCTGTGTGTGTGCCAGTATCGTGACAAGTCCTTGGAGATTCATCTAAAATCAATCGGACAAGAGAAATTAGTTTTATTAATAGATAATCTTGTGCCTGATCGAAGCTATTTTTTTTCAAAATTAACAATATGGCCCCAGGAAATATTTGTAAGATTTTCGAGGAAAAAACCGACAATTAATTGTTTGAAAAAATTTAAATTTTTGCCAAATAATAAATCTTCCCATTCGCCAAAATAATAAATCTTCCGATAGGGTGACTAATTTTGTGCCACCTTGTATATAATAAGCAAACTGATGATTCGAAATAATCATCTGAAACCAGGATGAAACCGAACATTAATTAGATGCTATTGATACATCTTCCAATGAAGAAATTTGCTCCGAAAAAGCTGCTAATGGGACTTTATGGAAAACATTGAAAGAAGGTAGAGATGTAGGTAGATTACTCGATTATACCGTATTCAAAGAGGTCTCGGACCTATACAACGTAACGAAGAGGCTAATTACCAAAAAAATGTCTACAAATAAACCTCTGTAAGATGACGATGGTCGCATTACGACCAACGAAGAATATCAAATTAATTTATGAGCGAAATAGCCGGTCCCGACGGTATTCCCCCTTAACTTCTTAAAGCAGAGCTCAATAGGAGTGCAAACATTTTAAAGCCGCTAGTGGAAGAGTTTTGGCAGAACGAGACGTTGCAAGAGGAGTTTAAAGAAGGCCTAATTATTAACATTCCCAAAAGAGGTGATCTGGTGAAATACAGCAACTGGAGAGGCATCACCCATCTAAACATGGCGAACAAAGTAATCGCACAAATAATAAACAAACGTTTAGCTACGCACGAAAATATAAGGAAAGAAAAAGCAGGTTTTAGACAACACAAATCATGCGGGGATCATATAAATAGCCAATTGAAAAAGGCCAGGGATGCGTACTTTTTCCCCTACTGTTTAACATCGCTCTCGATGTGATACTGACGTCGGCCCTCTAAATGAAAAGAGGTATTCGCTCGGGCTTAACAGATCGTCTAGAAGACTTAGATTATGCAGACGATATCTGTTTACTGGCGCATAATCATACTGGCATGCGAACGAATCATACGGATGCAGTCACTCAATATGCAAGCTAAGCGGGTTTGAAAATAAATATCGCAAAAACCAAGGCTATGAAAGTTATGGTACCTAACCACTGCAAACTTCGCCATAAACGGATATGCGATAGAGCAAGTTAATTATTTCACTTACCTCGGAAGATCCAGTGCAGATATTAAAGAGCGAATAAGGGAAGCACGAACAGCGTTCAGTAAACCAAGCCCCATATGGCGCTCGCAACAGATAAGTAGAAATACCAAACTACGAATATTTGAGGCCAGCGTAAAGTCGGTCCCCCTTTGCGCCTGCGAAACCTGAAACTTGTTGCAAAAAGATGCGCAAGCACTTCAAAACTTTGTAAACCGCTGTCTGTGCAAAATCATGCACGTGTTCTGGTCTAATATAATTCAAAACACCAAACAGCAAAAACCGATTGAAATTTATATCCCTAAACGTACACAGATCAAACAACGATATCACCAGAAATGCAGTTGAGTGAAACCCGCAGGGCAGCCGCCGCAAGGAAAGACCGTCAAACACATGGAGTTGGATGATAGAGGTGGAGATGGGAAAGATGTATAAAATGTGGAACGAGTGAAATTACTGGCGCAAAATCGGGACCAGTGGAAACAATTTGTTGAGTCCCTGTGTTCCATAAAGGAATGGAAGGATCAAATATATAAAGAGGTCTCGGGATCAACTGCTTACGCTAGAAGGCATATGATGCTTGGTTCGGTTCAAATTTGCTATTGACGGAGGCATGTTGGCATATATAAAATCATGCACCGAACTTGAAGCTCGTAGAGTCTTGAATAAGGAATAGACAGTTACAAATCAGAATTATGGGCGTTTATAACAATTTTATATTTTAAAAGCGGAGTTTATATTATTTGTAAAATAATGTTTGCCATAAAGTGTTCATTATTATTATAATTTGTAGCGGATATAATCAAGTTTTTAATAATGCATCTTTCATTTCAATTTACTTATTTATTTTTTTATTTATTCATTAATCATTAACAAAATTCAGAACAGACACTTAAGACATAAATTCAGAACTAAAATAGAAATTTACAATATTTGATATTAAAAAGTGTAGTAAGTGTATATAGATTATCAACATAAGATCCATTAAATTGTTAAAAATATACACAAGTTACAATTGAATTCTAACGAAATTAATAATTATGAGACTAAAGTAACAAATATTTACAAAGTATTATTTTGATTTCTTGCAAAGAAAGTAATTTTTAAATTACATTTGAAATACCCCCAGAACGGTCCAAATCCAAAAGGGTTGAGAGATAATTAAGGTCCGACAACAATCTAACGAGTGGCGTATTGGCACTACATAATGCCCTACTAAAGCCCACGCGAAAAATCTTGCAACGGCGAAAATTTCTGCAAGGAATATTAAACTGTATTCCTTCTAGAAGGACCGGGCAGTCAATTTTGCCATTAATGAGATCAAAGATAAATGATACTGCCTTAAGAGTACCTCTGTCACTTAATAGAAAGAGACTAATCAATCGACTGCGAGGTCTAAGAAATTGAGTGAATGTAGTGCGAAACGCAAACAAATTTTTTGAACCCTCTCCACAAGATTTATGTATATGGAGTGCATGATAAGGTCTCCAAATAAAAACAGCATAATCTAATTTGGACCGAACAAACGCTGAATATAATGGCATATCTGAAAAATATATGGGTCAGTGAAGTGCGCTGAGTGGCGTCTAACAAATGCAAGCATAGCAAGAGAATTGGAAACGGCATAACTTAAGTGCGTGATAAAATTTAGCTTTGTATCAAAGAGAACCCCTAAGTCTTTTATCACATCGGACGAAGCAAGATATGTAAAATTGAAATGATAAGAGGTATGAAGGGGGGTTTGAAGCTTAGAAAATGTGATTTTATGACATTCTTCAATATTAAGAAATAAAGGATTCATAACGTACCAAGAAAATAAATTACTAAGCTCAGACTGTAGTACGGCTGAATCACTAGAATTTCTTATTTCGGCATACACTTTAAGATCATTAGCATAGAGAAGAAAATTAGCAAGAAAAAACACGAACAAATATCATTGATAAATAAAGCAAATAAGAAAGGTCCTATAATATTACCCTGAGGTACACCAGAGGTGGCGATGAACTGTTTCGAAGAAACTCCATCGATAACTACAGTAATGCACCTCTTTATTAAATAGCATCGAATCCAATCAAGAAAAGTTGAATGAAACCCGAGACAAGGGAACTTAGTTACTAAAAACGTATGGGAGATTTTATCAAAGGTTTTGGAGAAATCCGTGTAATTCGCGTCAGTTTGGAAACCATTCCAATGCGTGGCAATCTTCAGAAAAAATGGATAAGTTAGGTAACATAAACCTTGCAACTACAAAACCATGTTGTCTAGGACTAATTAGACGTTTAACGCTAAAATATAACTTGTCTTTGATGACACATTCAAAAAGTTTAGATACCGCAGATAATTTGGAAATTGGTCTGTGTTTGTATATCACTAACACGATCTCAGTCTTTTTGTCCCCTGTTACGTCAGCCCATCAGCTGATTCTGACAAATTGGCTGCAAGCCTATTAATGTTCGGTTATTGAGCACATCTTCTCAATTATTTTCATCATGACGATCGATAATCTATGTGGCTGGCTTGATTGACGCCCAGGCACTTTTCATTGCCATTACCAGTTGATTTGAAAGATAACACTACACAACAGCGTGTCTGATGATTGGGTCATGATACATGATCTTAGTCCATTTTTTTATTAGGATCTCAAATCTGTGACTGAAATTTCAGTATCAGCTCTTGTTAAAAAATATGATATACAAGTCTAAAATTTAAAGATAATCGTATTTCTTTTTGAAGGTGAAGACAGAGAGCTGTTCTGAATGCTCCAACAATAGTCAGCCATCTTCTATTCGCTCCAGTAGCCTTGATAGCGTTCCTCCAACGTACGAACCTCCTGGTGGAACCGCTCTCCTTGTTCTTCACTTAGATCCCAAGATTGGCAGGGAAATAATCGAGGTGGTTATGAAGAAAGTGTAACTTGTTGCTCATGTTACATCTAACACTTTGGCAGTGCCTCATTCGTTTTTCCATGTGTTGGAACTCATCAGAACTTTTTTATTCCCCAAAAAATTTTGAACAAGCCAAACAAACTCATTCCATGGGTTTTTCTCGATCTCTCTCATAGCATCCGTAAAATTTGAGTCTTTTATTAAAGTGCTTATCTGTGGACCATCAAAAACTTCCGCTTTTATCTTTTCTGAACTTGGTTTTGGAAACTTTTATGATAGGAAAACGAAACAATTTCAGTTTTTGTTAAGACCTTTTTACAAATTGTTTTATAAGCCCTAGTTTTATGTGCAACGGGGGTAAAATTGTACGACCCTAGAGGTGGGTATATCACGTTCTGTTGAGCGAGAGCTAGCGCTTCCCGAGTAGGCCGGTCCTTTTTAATCCAATGTTGGGTTATAGATCTATGTACTGTCCGACAAGCAAAGAAAACAGGGCTACTTTGCTTTTTGTTATCGCTTTTATTACCGCTTTTGAAAATTGGAGTGACTGAAGTCAGCTTCCAATCATCGATAAATATTCCCTCAGCCAAGTATTTATTCAAAATTAGTTGAAGAGGCAGCACCATAGAGCGAACATTTTTAAACAAAGTTACAGAAAAACCGTCTACATCCGAGTGAGAAGAGTTTGTAATCTTTAATAACCCGTCAATGACATCATCAGCTGATAAAACAAATGAACCGAATTCAACTGAAGAAGATAATTTCCTCCAAATGTTCTTCCTGAATATCTTCATCAGACACGAAGTTAGATGAAAAGATATAGGGAAATAAATTCGCTGCATCACTGACAGCGCAGGCAGTTACGTCGCTATAAGAAACAGTATTAAGAATACAAGAGACCGTTCGATTAACGATGTAATATCAATTTAGTTGCAATTTTTTTTTTTTTTTTAACTCAATTTTGTTGTATGACTCAAACTGGGTCACTTCAGTAAAAATAGGTATATAATCAACACTCGTAAATCTAGTCATAAGGCAGTTGTCGTGGCTGCTCAGTACATTTTTATATTTGAAAAAAAAAAGAAAAAACATTGCGTGCTTTTTCTATTCTGAATTTTATTTCTGTGGTACCACTCCAAGTTTCATTTATGCTGCATCGCTGATACTTACATTTTTAACTCCTTCAATGGCCGCATTGTTGACATTTATATTTACTGTTGCTGTACTGTTGCTAACAATCATATACTACGTTTGTGTTAATATGCAGTCTGAATCCTTCACTAAACCCTTCGCTGTATTTAACAGTTCTTGTAGTCCTGCCAAGCTCTTGGCTCTAAGAGTAGTGCCATCTGCATAACTACCTGCAAGGTGGTTTATGAACGCACCAATCACTTTGACACCTTTTTCAACTGGCATGACCGAATCTTGGAAAGTCCTTTCAGCGTATATGTTCAATAGCAGAAGTGAAATGTTTCAATACTGCCTCAGCCCTCGTGAAATGGATATTTCTTCGGTAGAATCAAAATCGACGCCTACATAAGCAGTTTTATTGACGATATACATTTTTTACGCAATGGGTATCTTTGTCACCTATTATCTCCTTCAATTTTCAACATTCTTATTTGTAACCCCCTGTATATGCATATATTACTTTTCCGCTTCACTTTAATTCGGTGAATTTAATATTCTTCCTGCAACAATTAGTGGCAAAAACGAAATTATTATATCGAATCGAAAGAGAGATTAATTGAAATTAATATAAAATAGCGCGTCGGAAATTTTACAAGAAAAGCAAAAACAACAACGCGCATGAATTTAATTGTGAAAAAGTGAAACCTTGAAAATTGAAAAATTACTGGCGTACCGCACTTATTTACCACAAGTTTCACCGCGAAGCTGATCATTCAATGGCTTACCGAGGGCAAATATCGGGCGGCAACTCGAAAAAAGTGCTGCTGCCTACAAACTTACAAGCGCAGTTTAATCACACACACACACACACACATGCAGCTATTCGCAGCTTAAAGAGCACAATTCACACATACAAATGTAAGCAAATCGAACAAAATAAAAATAAAATTAAAATTAAAAAATAAATAAAATTAAAAAAAAATAATAAACAAAAGCAAAAACAAAAACAAATAAGCGCGCATTGCAAGAAAAACGCCAATAACAAGCGCTTGAGTAGTCACTTTGCAACAAATTATAAAATAAACAGAGAAAATTGTAAAATTTCATATTCATGTACAACAACAATAACTGCGCCGCACGACCAATTGCATCAAAAAGGCAAAAAAAATGTTTTAGCAAACAAAAAATATGCAAAAAACAAACAAAAAAGGATGCAAGCGAAATGAAATGGAAAAAATCTACGTGTGCCAAAGTTATTTGGTGATGTGAACAACCCATATCCCCCGCTCTCCGCGCCTCCACCAGCCAGCCCATCAATCCACCTGCCGTCGGTTGGTACAGACCCAGCAGCGGTGGAGTGTTCACAGTTCGTTGTGTCGTCCATACGTTGGCCGCAGAGTAGGCCAGTTGTTGGTGTAATTTTTGTTTTGAAGTGGTCAACCAACTGAGCGACCACAAACGAAACATAAACAAAAAAAAAACGCAAATTAAAAAAATAAGAAAAACAACAAACAATGGCATGCAAAAGAGCAAAAACAAAAATAAATAATGAACATAAAAGTAAAACAAAACAAAAGTGAAGTTTACAACTTTGCGCTGTTAAACGGCAGCAGAAAAAACAATAACAGCAACAATAACAATGAGATAACAAACAAAGCAGAAAATATTTATGAATTCGCATGAGTTGTAGGCCGCATCAGTGCAATGGTGACTATGGCGCCTAAAAGCACGCCACACTCACTGCGCTGGGCAATTGAAAAATGGCTTTTGAGGAGTTTGAAAGCCTAACAAGTTGCAACTGCTGACTCTAGGTTAGGTTAGGTTAGGTTGAAGCAGTTGTCCAGTGGGGCACACTCAGGCTCATAGCCCAATGTGATGCCGCTTGGGGAGTTTTCCCTGCTGACTGTAGTAGGTGGCAAAAATAAATTCAATAAATTTACACACGTAAAATATTTCTCAAGGATTTACGCTGAAGTAAGGCCAATTTAATGTTGAAATATATTTTCGAAAATTTCTCTAAAACTGCATTACTCTGAATAGCCTCACCTGCAATGCTTAATACTGCATTTGAGTCACGCCAAGCGTTGTTGTCCACCTGCGCGCCTCTCTGCCGCGTTTCTCCGACCCTTTCTCCGAAAATCAGTGATGCCAAACAAGCCACAAAAGTGGCTTTTATTTGTGGCCAACATAATAGCGTGTCAGGGTGTTTGTGGCGATTTGTAAATCAGCGGTTTTATTTTGCTGCTGTTTTGACTAGCAAAAATGAAATAGAAAAACAAAAAAAAAAAAACTATAACCAAATGAGTGTTGCAGGAAAACAAAAAAGATTTGAAATATTTTGAAAATACAAAAAATTCATCATAAATTAAAACAATTAATTAGAGTCTAATTAATTGGCAACTCAATCCTTTGTTTTTATTATATTTCAGGTTTTTACATCAAACTAAAATTGGTCGCATGCTTTAGCATTTTAATTAAATTTAAAATGGAATTTATAATAAATCTGAAAACGCATTAAGTGAAACTCAATTATAAATTTCCATTACGTAGCTTTGAGATGCGTAAGCAACAAATAAAATCAGCGATTTAGATAAATTAATTCAAATTTTTGGGACATATTTACATAAGTTAATGCAAATATTCATATTTCACTTTTATCAGCTGCCACGGTTAATTGGTTGCATTCAACTTCAACATGCAGGTGTAAAGAGAAAAACAGCTGAATAGGGCGCATTGGTGCAGTGCACTCTAAAAGGTTTGCGCTCGAACTTTGACAGTATAAAGCGGTCATCTTGGAGAAGTAATGAAATAAAATAAAATTTATTAACCCTTCGTTAGGCACGTGGATTTTTGTAACGTGGTTAGGCACGTGGTCTACAATCGTAGACCATTTTAATAAAAGTGTTATTCATTTGTGTTTCTTAATAATACTTCATAAGTATATTCTGTGATTTAATGTGAGGAATATAAACTAATATTTTCACTAAAATATTTGTGTATCTTCTGTAAATTCAATAAAAACATGAATGTATGTGTTTTTTAACATTTATTGCAATTCATAAAAGTTTTTTTTATAACTAATGGATGATTTACAAAAGATTTTTTATTATTCGTAAAACTTTAAATTAAAAATATGTAAAATTCACTTTTTTAAATAAAAAAATAAAGTTCAGTACAAAACTGATATGTTGTGGTTTCTGAAAACTGCTTATATTTCCTCACTGAGACATTCCGTGCAGCTTTCCCTCATATGATTTTTGCAAACAAATCTGCCACATTTAGTACACGACTTTCCGGATGATTCGTTCATATTGCGAGGGCTCATATGACAACGTCCGACATAGTTACTTGGTGATTGAGTGGGTTGTGGTGCAATGCTTGGGATGCCAAGAAGGTTGTGGGCTCGCTGCCTCATTTCCCTGGGTAGTCGAGGATTCTTTGATCTAACTTCAATTTGTGGTCGAATGAGCTCCCAAGCGCATTTTTTAAGAAAATCACTCCGTTTTATATTATTTAGGGGATTATTTGCTTTATATAGACAAAGAGCGATATTTAGTTAATTGTAAAATATTACCATTGGCCAACGACACGTATTCCTTGCAACATTATATTTCTGACATAATTGGTCCACAAGATCTACACCAATTTTTGTGTGATTATAATCGGTTATCATAATTGGTTTTTTTCATCATTTGCTTGCCCATCTATTGCGTTATCATGGTGCATAGATGATATCAGGATCATTGATGGATTTTTTTTCGGGCAATACGACACTAGTGTACAATTTTCTTGGAAACCAAAAATACTTGACTTTTCTTTACGATTCTTCCTGGGAAGGAATCCTTTGGTTCAGTTCCCAAATATGTAAGCTGCTGAAGCAATTGTCACCAGTAATATTGCGATTAGTTCCTGCGACTGGCTCTACCAATCGAAGAGTTATCTCTTCCGCACTATTGCTAAGTTTGTATGGTCCGTCCGGCTGAGTTCCCACATAAGTTTCCAAATTAAAAGTGTAAGACGTTTTTGCATCCACCATCGCGAAAGTTTTAATGCCAAACTTGGCCGGCTTACTAGGAATGTATTGCTTAAACGCGCAACGTCCACTAAATGCTAATAGTTGTTCATCCACAGTAAGAAACTCACTACCAATAAAATTACTTTGAAAGTTGTCCCAAATTTTATGAAGGTTTTTCTCGAGCTTCTAACAGCGCCAATCAAAAACAAAATGCCAATGAAAGCATGAATTCCGGTGTCATCGGTTTCTCTTGCATCTTGATTCATTCTATCTTCTTGAAAGTTAACCCGTACTTTTTGAATATACAAATTTGTGGAAACGGTTATTATTCTTATAACCGAATCATTCCCAAATAAATTAAGGCACTCAATTTCTGTTTCAACATTGCGCACATTACCTTTTGTACCCGGCAAAAGTTTGATTATATTGTGCGAACGAATACGAACTTGCAAATTGAGTCTGGTTTTCTTCCACTTAGTGACATTGTCTTTTCCTAAATAGAAATTTTGGGGATGAGATGCACCAGAATCGTCTGAAAGAATTTCATCATCGCTTGATCCTTCTAGTTCCGATTCGGTCTCGTGGTCACTCTCTTCAGCAGCATTCACATTGATGTCCGTATCTTCGTCAACCGTCTCATTTTCTTCATCCATAGCCCTTTCTTCACTACTTGATAGTTCGGAGAGGATTTTTGCTGCTTTCCAATCGTCTTTTTTTGGAATCAGACATAATATTATCTGAAACTAATTAAATTAGCATACTTTTGTAAAAAAAATATAAGCAAAACTTACCTGAACTAATTCAAATATTTAATATATCAAGTAATATCGCCGCAAGAAAAAGTACATATGTAGACCAGCACTGTTCAGACCTTGATAAAATTTACAACTGCACTTCAAACCCGCACTGAATGCTCTAATTGGATAAAGAGATTAATTATAAACAGCTATTAAAAAGCTTAGGTAATTTAAGAGACAAATTTAATGATTTGCACAACTTTGAAAAGAAGTGGTCTACGATTGTAGACCACGTGCCTAATGAAGGGTTAATTTACTTACCTAGGATTAGTATGAAACCATGGAATGCAAAAGTGTGTGAGAAATCATTAAAATTATTATGAAAATTAGTGCTCTGCTCGTCAAAGACTCTGTGCTCTGACTTTGGGAAGAAAACGGTCCTCAGTAAAAAGCCTGACTTCAGGTTAAATAGCTTCGTAAAACAGCAAAATTACCGAATTTCGAGCAAAGAAAAGTGCACCACGCGAAATCCTTCAGATTCCATTGTCAGAAAAAGTCACTGTTTGGTGTATGGTATATTATGATCCGGCGGCTTAACTGAACTTTATTTCTTCGAAAAGAGTGACAATGGCTGGCTACCCATATAAAACGACGACAATAAATTTTTTGTGACTTAGGATACATACATGAAATAGGCCATACAAATATGTTAGTTTGACAGTATGTCGCTACTCGTCATATTGTACCGACAGCTTTGAGGAGAAGCTTCCCATAAAGAAGAAAATTAGCAAAATATAAAACAGGTCCTAATATCATTAATAAATAAAACGAAAGGTAGAGGTCCTAAAATATTGCCCTGTGGCACCGCTGAATATGCAATGAAAGGCTCCGGGCATTCATCTTCAATCATTACTGCCCGTCGTCTATCGGTTCAATAAACTTGAAAGAAAACAGAATGAAAACCAAGCGAGATTAATCTACGTAATATAATTTTGTGATGTTTTAAAAAAATCCATGTAAACAGAGTGACTTGAAATTAATCAGCAAAAGTTTAAAAAAATATTCACCAAATTTCATAAATGTATGTACGAGGTGTTTCAAAAAGTATCGCGAATTTTGTGTTTTTTCAGAAATTATTTATTTATTCATTAATATCTATTTTGACCCCTACAAAGTAATCCCCATGAGATATTATGCACTTGTGCCAACGTTCTTTCCAATCCTCGAAGCACTTCAAAAAACCATTTTTTCCCCCCGTTCAGCTCCTCCTTCGATGCCGTCTTTATCTCGTCAATCGTAGCGTAGCGTCGTCCCTTCATGGGCCTCTTCAGTTTCGCGAACAAGAACAACACACAGATCTGGGGAATACGGTTGGCTGTGGCATGTGGCATTATTGGTGTGTTGTTTTTGATGTGTGAGCAGAGGCGTTATCGTGATGCAGGAGCCAATTTTTGTTCTTCCACAAATCCGGGCGTTTCTGGCGGTTTTCTTTGCGCAAATTGCGCATAACTTGCAGGTAATATTCCTTATTGACCGTTTTAGTCTGTGGCAAGAACTCATGATACACAACGCCCTTGCAATCGAAGAAAACGGTAGGCAAAACTTTCACATTCGACTGAACTTGGCGCGCTTTTTTCGGTCTTGATTCGTGCGGCAGCTTCCATTGAGATGATGGAGCTTTGGTTTCCACGTCATAACCATAAACCCACGATGCGTCACCAGCTATGACCCTCTGGAGCAAATTTGGGTCGTCGCGGACAGAGTCCAACATCTCATTAGCAATGTTCAGGCGAATTTGACGGCCACCTGTCTCATGCCCAAATCATCGAGCCCGAGCCAATCGGTATGTCAAGGTCCTCAACAACTTCTCTAACGGTGATTCGACGATTTTCTTCACTTCATCAATTTTTCTGTTGTTGAAGTGCTCGGGCGTCCGGCACGCTTTTCGTCGTTCACATCTTCTCGGCCTTCTGAAAACATTTTTTACCACCTATAAACGTTGCTTTGGTCCAAAGTAGCTTCTCCGTATGACACAGTCCACATTCGGAATGCATCCGCGCACTTAATTTCGTTTTTCACACAAAATTTGATACAGGTTCTTTGATCCATCTTTTTGAATAGGTAAAAATCGAGGACCAGCCGAAACACGTGCAAGCGAAGCAGCTGTCAACAATTAACTGAACATTCAAAATGGCCGATCTCGTCGTGGTGAGAGGCATGAGTGATAACATATCGCCACAAAAAAATCGAAATTCGAATCTACGTAACCTGCGGAAATTCAAAATTCGCGATACTTTTTGAACACACCTCGTATATATGCATTTAACTCCTATTTGGTAGGGATCTTAGTTCGCTCCACGATAATCCAAGAAACTTCATTTCAGCTTCTGTTGAGCGCCGCCAGGTGGTACGGGGTCTGCCAATTGCTCTACCAGTTTGTTGAAATGAATTCCAGCGCAGCGCTTGTTTAGCAACATTGTCGTAATTTTTCCTTAGGGTGTGGCCAATCCACTGCCATTTCCTGTTTTTGATATCTGATGCAACGTCGACCTGGTAAGCTTGAGTCAACAACTCGGCATGATTACTGTCCGGGGCTAGAAAATTTCTATCACTAAGCTAGGGCAGGTGGGCTAGCAACCTACTTGTCTGCTAACGAATTGTCAAATTCACTGCCTCACCAAAGTTTGCTCGGTTGGAAACTGTAAGCCTACCCATGACAAATCCATACTGATTGGGTGCGATTTAACTCTTAGTCGCAAAGTACATATTTTCTTTTACAATTCATTCGAAAAGTTTTGATATAGTAAAAGATTTATAGTAAAAGATTTACCAATAAAGGGTTTTCGAATAAGAGGTCTCATTTTGATATTCAAAGAAAAATGCTATATTTTAGTATAACTCATCGGATGTTTATTTCATTATAAACAGGAAGGTATGCCGTTAATAGTGGAAAATAACATCAGGCAAATGACCACCACGACCACGCTTACAGGACAATGTCCTTTTCATGAAATTTTCCATAACCGAATTGCAAAGTAGCTGCTCTATGTGCTATAGCCTCACGAATTCGATCTTTGAGGTCTTGAATCGATCCTGGGCTGTTGGCGTAGACCCTCTCTTTCACGTGGCCCCAAAGAAAAAAGTCACAAGTTGTTAAATCACAAGATCTCGGTGGCCAATTGTGATCACCTCTTCGAGAGTTGACACGGTCCGGAAACTTTTCCCGTAAAATATTATATCACTGGTTTCGTTGCTTGTGTGGCACGGAGCACCGCCTTGTTGAAAATAAACGTTGTCCAGATCAATACCATCCAATTCCGGCCATAAAAAATCGTTAATCATCTCTTCTGTTTAACACCTAACACCCGGAAGAACAATAGCCGGAAAATGGCTGGGTTTGAGAAAAATTACGAAAAGCCTATCTTTTTCTGTCCGCGTAAAAATGTTGAAACCCAAGATTCCGTTCTCAATGCCCAGAGAAACATTGTTTAAATAGTCAAAATTCAAGCATGAAAGTTGATTAACCTGACAACAACAAATCGAGTCGGCATCGTCACAAGTAAAATTAGGTTTGAAAAAATCAGCTACATCCGCAGCTGTAGTAGTAGATTTGTTATTAAAACGAACCGCAGAAGAGACTCCAGCGCTAGAATTTTAGATCTACGAAATCGGTAAAAAGTTGTAGGATTTGACATAGTACTCGTAATCTTTTCAATCCTTAGAATATAGTTCCTGTAGAGAAAACTATTTAAGCAATTGAATTTCATTAATATAGTTTGATTTTTAGATTCTAAAAATTGTTTATGAAGTTCATTTGGCTTGTTTTTGAGTTTTTTAAATTGAAAAGTGGAACATGTAAGCTTTTAGGTTTTTTTTTAATCTGTGGTAAATTTGCTATAAAGATTTCGAGCAACTGGGCTTTAACCCTTTCGATACGGCTGGTGCCAATGTGTAACACAATTTTTTTTAATTTACGTCAAATCAAATATTGCGTTGTAAATGGTTAAAAAATATACCAAAAGTAGTATTACTGTTTGTGTCTATTAAAAAAGGTAAAGTACAGCTATAACAAATGCTTTGAAATCGTGGCGTGTAAGTCTTGAAGAAGTTGAGCGTTTTTTTATTTTTTTTTTAATAAAAAAGAGTTTAATTTATAAACAATTTTTACTTTGAATTGAATAAAAGTAATTTTTTAAACTAAATTTATAGAATTTTTAATTGGTTACAGTTCGCGTGCCAGACTGTAGAACAAAGGAATCAATCCAAATGAGCGCTACAGGTGTGAATAGTCTCTCAGAGAATAGTATGAATTCCACTCATATTTTGAAAATAACACTTTAACTGCTTTGGCGATGTAATACTGTGAGGAAGAAATTGTTGCACTTCGCAAATTGAACTTTGGGCTACGTGCGATCAACATTATTGCCACACACACATTGTACTATTAAATCTATTAAATTCGATAAATTAAAAAGTCGTTGTCTCAACAGATTAAATGTGCGCCCTGTTTTTGGCAGTTCGATATGGATTGTGCCATTTTTGCTCAAATGGTATGTAAAGGCTTCATTTATCGGTGAAGTGTTCACTAAGTCCATTTTTTAAAAAACATCGATCACTTTAGAATTATTTAGAATAATGCAGCTAAGTAACTGTGAAAATAAACCTCAAGCTTTAAATAATCCTGGCAAGCGGTATTTTTTTATTTTAGTGCTGAGATGGTAACTGGGCTTATTTCATAGACTTTGCTTTTAAGGTTGGTTGGTTGATTAAAGTGGTGATTCATCTAGAATCCAACTAGCGCGTTTGCAACATTTTGTTGCTATTTACAGCATGACTATATATATCAAGTCTCTGTAATTTAATAATCTTATTTGGTTGTTCACGCCTAGGCCAGACAGTTGTTCGAGACTATTGAACATTGGTTTGCCCCTATTCTCTCCTTCTATAAGGCAGGGCGTTCGCAGAGGAAATGGAAAATTGTTTTCATTTTAGCTGCTTGTTCTTCAATAGATCAGAAGCCAGTTATCACAGATGTTTGTTTATGGTTGTAGGTGGACAATAACGTTCTGCCGACTTTGCATGTATTCTAGTCTCTCCATCTACAATTCCCGATTTAAGGGTATTTTGGGGAGATTGTATTCTTGATTGTACCCAGTGGTTTGAATACCAATTCTGCAAGAATCATTCATGGCAGATCTTCCCCTTGCCAGTTCGTGCGCTTTTTCGTTTCCTTCAATGTGCCGATGTCCCGGGACCAGATTTTCGTAACCTTATGGTTCACGCTGAAGGTGGCAAGGCTATTTGTGCTTTGATTTCAGCTTGGTTATCCGAAGACTAGCGATATTGCACTTAAAAGAGAAATCTGCGATCCATTTTTGAACCATTTGTAAAGTAAAAGTCCATTACTCCTGTTGTTTGAGATGGAAAGAGAATGACTAAACTCCTATTGAATGCATCGTTGGGATGATGTAATCAGTATTCCCCGAGGCGAACTGAGTTTGTCGCAATAATAGACTGGCATGGCCATAATTTTTTCTCTTCATCGCCCCGCTTCATTTAACCTTATTGCACTCATGTCAGTCATTTTATTGATGTGGAGATCTACCGGGATAACAGGTGCCGGTGCATTGAGAGCCTTTCTAGGATATTAGTTTGATATTGTAATCTGTTTCAAGAGCTTTCTACTAAACTACCGATACTTATGATAAAATTGGTCATATGGCCGCCTTGTACTGCCATAAAGTTTAGGTTGAATATACCCCTCTTCTTTAGATCACTCTTTTGTAGGCATGCAGAGCAACTTCTGCTTTCCTTATCCGTTCTTCAATGTTCAGTTTCCAGGTAGGTTTGGAGTCCTAGATTGCTCCTAAGCTCTTTTGTCCCAAGAATTATTGTGTATCGTTTGTTCTCTAGAGAGCCGTCTATTGTTTGAATCACCTCGCGACGCGCTGTTTCCGTAGATTTGCCTTTAAGGTACGCATGTTTTGCAGTTGATATACCAAAACTCTCGAATGAGCTTCTTTGGTGTATATCCAAAAGGTTTTTAAAAAGAAGAACGAAAGACTTTTGCTCCTCTCGGGAGCATACGGCTTCGACAAGACTCTTCTATCGTACACGGTGCTGTGCTGTTGTTTTTGCACCATCCCATGTGATGTCGACATCTGCTAATTCGCGCAGCGTCGACCTTCTCCAAGTGTTTTTTGGTCGACCGCGACCTCTGCTCCCTTGCGGGTTCCAGTCCAGTGCCATTCTCGTGATGCTATCTGGTGGTTTTCTCAATGTGTGACCTATCCATCGCCACTTTCTGCGTTTGATTTGCCTAAGAATGGGTTCCTCATTCGTTAATCTCCACAGCGCGTCGTTACTGATGGTGTTTGGTCAGAATATTCTGCAGATGAAGAATCCTTCGCTGATTCATGTCCCCTTTTACCTAATTTGCGTATGAAGAGGGTTTCAACCAGCCTCCAACTATCTGCAATATGGCCTAAGTTTAAACACGCTTCGGGTGTGCCTACAGTAAAAAGTTCATACGGGGAAGATCGAACAATTTGTGTGGCCAGGATGTGTCACCGAAACAGCTTATCAGTTTGCTTCAGTGAAGAAATCACGCAGTATCACCATGGTCTCCCTAGCTGTGTGCGGCGTGGCGCCATCTTGCTGAAAGAATGTGTGTGCACTGAAGGAAGGTTGTTCTTTCCCCGTCTACAGAATTTGCTTGCTGTAGACGACTTTCAAAAAAATCTTCTTTATTTGCCAATTCGATTCCGAATATAGACGATCATACAATTTATATAATATATACAGGGTCCGCCATATAACTTTACGGAATTAAAAATGCTATAAAAAAGAAACTACTCAATATTTTTCCAAACTGTTTCTTTTATTTTGAAGTACAATCCTTCCGGTTAATGATGGAACACAACTTCATTCATATGGCTGCCTCGGCTAGCCATGCACCATCCCATACGATCGGTCCAATTTTTCAACACATTTTCGATTGTATGCGGCTGTATTTCAGCTATGACATCGCGTATGTTGGCCTTCATTGCATCAATTGTTGCTGGTTTGCTGGCATAACACTGGTCTTTAACGGCACCCCAAAGATAATAATCCAACGGCATCAAATCGCAGCTCCGAGGCGGCCAAACGATATCAGAATTTCGGCTGATAATGCGATCTTCGAAGGCAGTGCGCAAAAGATTAATCGTAGCATTCGCTGTGTGGCAAGTAGCGCCATCTTTTCAAAGTAATGTCGCAATATTTCCCAGCGTTCTTTGAGCGTATACACAACCATTTTCGTTCATCGGAAGAATAAAACTAATTTTCTGTCAAATCAGATGACAGCTAAGTGTTACCATTCTTCAAATAATACCTAGTTCAAATTCGTAACGATAGATGGCGGGCCCTTTATTACAATTAAATATCGAATTACAAAAATATTTTACGTTTAATATAAATTTGTTATAATTTCATGATAAAGTTTCTATTTCTCGCTGTCTCCAATAAAGTTCCTACATTGCCGATTCCAGTCCAAAGTCTTATATTTCTCAGCCAGGATAGTTGTTTTCTGCCTATGCCTCGTTTGCCTCCTATTTTTCCTTGCAGGATTAGTTGAAGTACATGATAGTTGTTGTTTCTCATAATATGACCCAAATACGCAGTTTTTTTTTTCTTTTTATGGTGGTTAGTAATTGTCGATCATACTGAATTCTACGCAATACTTCAGCATTTATTACTCTATCTGTCCAGGGTATTCTTAGAATTCTTCTATATATCCACATTTCAAAGGCTTCTATTTTTTTCATTTCAGTGGTTTTAATGATCCATATCTCTATAGCATACAGGAGTACAGACAGCACGTAACATTTAACGAATCGAATTTTTAATTTAATATTGAAGTCATGATTATTAAGAACCTTTTTGTACTTATGGAATGCAGCCCTATTTCAATTCAAGCTTTTATTTCTTTTGAAGAATTCCAATTTTCGTTAATCCAGCAACCTAAGTATTTGACATTTTTTACTCCTTCTATGAGCATGTCATTAATTGCTAAGCTTGTGTCAACATAGGTGTTTTTTCTGCTGACAATCATATATTAGGTTAGGTTAGGTTGAAGCGGTTGTCCATTGTAGGACACACTCATGGCCCATTGTGATGCCGCGTGGGGAACTAGCCCCTATCCCTCCTGAAACCAATGTGTGCTATTTAAAAATTTCGCATGGTCCTTAATTTCGACAGAGCCGAGGTCTTCTAACTCGTTGAAGAAATGTCCGCCCAAAATGGCGAGTCTATGTCTGGATAGAGCAGGACAGTGACACAGAAGGTGCGGGATCGTCTCTTCCTCTTCCTCGTCTAGACAACTTCTGCAGAAGTCATGTGTTTGCACACCCATTCTCTGGGCGTGCCTATATATTAGGCAATGCGCCGTAATAACTGAAATCAGTGTGTTAAGACTATGCTTATCTCTTATTAGTAGAAGTTCTGTGCGTTTAACAATGAGAGTCGGCCACATCTGTCGGGCTATTTTGCAAGTGGCTTCGTTACGCCATCTTTCGTTCGCTACTCTTATAATTTCCTCGCGGATACGTAGTCTACATGTTTCCAAGAGTATACCTATATAGTTATCTATGTACTCATCAGTCAATTTGGTGCCGATTTTCGCTAGTTCATCGGTTGTGCAGTTCCCCTCAATGTAGTAATGGCCAGGAACCCATGTTATCATAAGGTGCATTGGCTCAGCCATCTCGTTAAGAGATGCGCGGCATTTTATGGCTGTTTTGCGAGGGATTTTATCGCCGCTTGGCTATGAGTGAAAATGTAGATATCACCTCCGTGTATCGCATCACACTGTACCAGTGTCGCGGCTTTCATTATTGTCATCAGTTCTGCCTGAAAGACACTACAGTAGTCGGGGAGCCGAAAACTGAAGGAGATCCCCAGATGTTCGGAATATACACCTCCGCCCACCCTGCCATCGAGGTCTGAGCCATCTAATCCTTGGAGTGCTTCTTGAAAGATTCTTTCGGAGTAGATGTTAAATAGTAATGGTGACAGAATACATCCTTGTCTAACCCCTCTTAGTATAGGAATAGCATCTGTTGTTTCGTTATTTATGTTAACTTCTGCAGTTTGCTGCCAATAAAGATTCAAAAAAATAGGGCCCTATTATTCCACTCCTTGGCAATGCACACCAAACCGCCACTTTGGGATTGTGAAGTGGCCGCTGATGTTTTAAAAGTGGGTTTTGTGCTTTAAGTGACTAAGTAAAAACAACAGCAAAGTTGCTTATTTTCACTTGCGTTGAAAGGCTAATGGGATACATCACACCAAAGGATAGCATTTACCGTACTAACAGACATCGCAGACATCATTGCCTCACAGACTTTTTTACGCAAATTCTAATGGTTAGGCTTCCAGTGTCATTTTTCTCATGACTGCTAGAAAAATTTTATTTTATCGAACGGTGTAATGCGCTAGAATTTCTATCTTTTTATTATATCTACGTTTTAATTTCTTAAATTTAAAATTTGTAAATCTCGATATTTCATCCCTTTAAGCTACTCAAACGTGCATGTGTTTGTGTGAGTGAGGGAGAACATCAATAAAACTCAAAAGATTTCGTTAATCACAAATGCGAATTTATGCGCTCGTAGTAGTAATCCATATTTTACGTACGATCAATGGATTTAAAAAGTATTTAACTATTTTATGACATTTCGAAATCATATTTCAGTGCACCACAAAAAGCAGCATAAAAAATACAGCAGTTTTTCAACGTCGAAAGTACAAACCGCGCCGCTTTTCCTTCGCTTTGTGTGCCTGTGTACGGGCATGTGAGCGTTCGTGTGTGTGTGTGTGCGTGTACAGAGCGTTTGTTATTTTTGCTATTGCCGCCGCTGTGGTGCCATGTTGCAGAGCTTACGATAATTAAGTGCACATTTTTGCGCAAATCCCGACATTAAATTGTCAATAATTAAAATTAACAGCCATTTACTTGAGCCAATACATAGGAAAATCCTTCGCATATTTTTGCAACGCGGCACTAATTAATAAATACAAAAAGTCCACGTACAACATGCCACATGCCACTCCCAACAATGGCCACCTACAAACTCTAGCTGACACCTGCACGCGCACCGGCAAGCGAGCGGTAGGCAAGCAAGCACTGCAATTCAAGGCTTTAGCAAAAAAAGAAAAAAAAAACAACAAAAGCCTTGAATACAAAGTGCCACTGCATGAGTTAATTTGTCGCATTACCGTGCGCCCGCCACTGCGTCTCACACTTCGCACGCAAATGATTACTATTTTCGTTTATCTTCATGTGCGTGTGTGTGTGGGTGTGTGTGGGCGTGTGTGCTGGCGTGGGCGTTGATTGAGGTATGCATCGATATTTAATGCGCTGATAAAAGTGCGCGCCATTAAAAGCAAAAAGAGTAAGCAGCAGTCAACAAAAAAACCGAAAAAAGCAAACAAAAACCGGACACAAGCAAAAACAAAAACAAATTAATCTACAAAATATCACCTTAAATGAACGCTTATCTTGTTCCGCGTATACACTGGCTAGCACGCTTTAATTTGGCATACTTTGAGGCGCCATCACCGCACTCGCGGACGGACGCGCACGGACACTTATCCGCTCAGATGCGCAGATTGGCACACCGACACGCAGACAATTAATAAGAATTACAAGTTGTTCACTAGCAGCCGCTAACCGCAGCAGCACACACGCGCTCAGCTCAGCTCAGTGCAGCTCGATATGGCTTAACTCCAGCCAGCGCAGCTCACAGTTACCGCATCCTCACCTCGGCTCAGCTCAGCTCATCTCGGCACGCTGAATCCACACTTTAACGCAACATTGCCTGTCGACGGTCGACTGTCAGCTGGCCGCCATTACGCCAATAACTTAATAAATCATCGCACATTTGCTACTCCCAGTAATGCTACCAAAGCACTTGCCAACGCCAACAACAAGTACATACATATATATGTAGCTACCACAACACAAAGCCGCGAAAGTACAAACGCACCGCTGCCGGTCGCCGTTGCATGCGCAACGCTAGGAATGCACGCCGTCAGTTGGTTGTTGATTGGCACACATGGCGGCTTGAAAGAGCCGCTTGGGTCAGCGTGCGTCCAAAATGCATAATTCAATAAAAATCCGCAAATTCCTTTAATCCTCCGATATTCATTAAAATGAGCCCTGGGAAACATGAAATGGATTACGCGACACGTATACGCCCTGTTGGCCCAGCAGTGACGGCTATCGACAGCCGCGCGCAACGCAACATTGGCTGGTGGTGGAATATTTTGAGCAAGCGACCAAATGATGTCACGTGAGTGCTGTTGAAGTCACCAATACAACGTCGACAACGTCGTCTCCATCAGCGTAGACGCTGTTGGCGGGCGAACGCGTCAATTAAATCCAGATAAAAAGTGCGTTTGCATACGCACTGCCACATTTGCGGCAATTCAACCAGCGTTTATGGCAACCGGCGCAACCGGCAGATAGCAGTTTTAATGGCTGTTATTGCTATAGAGATTATTGTTGTTATTGTTTTTGTTGATATTGTTACTGCATTAACAACTGACCGATTGTTTGGTAGTTTATTAACGCAAATGACCGCCACCAGGTGGTGCGTTACACACTCGCACAAGCGCCGTGTAAGCAAACACACATGCATACATACATACGTAGATACATACATACACATACGCATTGCGCAGAGATATCGTCAGCATATTGCTGCAACAGAAGCCATGTGTTCATAACCGGCGACTACTTCAACGTTCACGCCTACAAAAGGCGATACAAAAAACGATTTTAAAAGCATTGACATTACCACTTATAAAATATTGCCGTTACTCGCTTTAAGTAATACAACTACAGAGTGTGAAACATCGCCAACACTGTAATTATTATTACAAATATATCATTATTGAGCTATAGCCATAAATATGTAAACATATTTTTCTGTTTTTTAGAGATTTTCTCCGACACATTCTGTTTGACATGCAGAGGCTCAGAAATTATGGAAATGTGTTTCAAAAGTAAAGAAACAGAACGCCTCACCCAGCCCACACAGGTGCATAATTCACATCGCTGACCACTTGCTTCTACTAGTTTAGGTTAGGTTAGTCAGGTTGCTCTTCTAAGACAAGGCACTCGGTGGCCCTAAGGCCCATTGTGATAGTTTCATTTGATTTCCACCTCCTAACTAAATTGCTTAAACCACTTAGATCTTTTTTAAAAAGTCCCTAACTAGTCGCTCCAGTGAGACATTTTGTAAATTTGCCAGGTCTTCAAAGAAATAATCGCCAAGATATTTTGCACGGCTTCTTTGCCGTCCAAGACATTCACAGAGGAGATGTTAGATTAGGTTAGGTTTTTGTGTGGAGTAGCCCACCCACGCAGGCCATGTTGGTCTATTGTGGTGCCACTGTGTGATACGGGAACCTTACTGTTTATTTTACATGAAACCAATTAGAGCAGGAACCCAGTTATCTAGGAGTGATCTTGGATAAGAAGCTGACTTGGGAGACACACGTTTCACTGAAGGTGAATCGCGCATTGAGGATTTTTCAGCAATACCGTAGAGCCTTTGGTAAAACATGGGGTCTGAAACCTGCTGTGGTCCCATGGATATACACAACACTTATCAGACCAATCATCACTTACACTTCTGTGTTCTGGCGGGGACGGGGCATGGTTTAGTTCACACTCCGGGAACTATACAGGCTACAAAGAAGTGTATGTTTATGCATCACGGGTGCCTTGAGTACAACATCTGGTGATGTATTAAATGCTATGCTTGATTTGCTCCCCCTGGATCTTAAGATACAACAGGAAGTAATAAAAGCAATGTGTAGACTCCATAAATATGGTTTCTGGCACGAAGATGGAACTTCGGGACACAGAAAAATCTTTAAGTTGGTATCTGAGCAGTATCAACTGTTTTTCGCACCTAAAGACGACCTAATACCCACAGTTTCATTTGGAAGGAAATTTGATGTCAGAGCAATGGAGCAATCCAGAATGCATGCAGGGAGTTTTGACGGATATTTTCTTTACCGATGGGCTCAAGAATGAAATAGGGTCTGGAGCCAGATGGTACTTGAACGATAGTAATAAATATCATTATGCTATGGTTGAAATGGCAATTGTTTTCCAAACGGAAGTTTTTATCATCCTGAAAGTAGCCGAATGGATCGAGAGGAGATGGAGCGGCAAACAGATTGTAGATTTCAGTGACAGTCAGGCTGCACTAAAGGCCCTAGAGAACGCGAAGCAAACCTCAAAGATTGTTAAAGAATGTAAAAAAAGCTTAATTCTGTCGCAAGACAGAACAGGCTGGTACTTATATGGGTTCCAAGACACTCAGGTGTTCAAGGAAAAGGAATTTTCGTTGAATTGGCCAACCGTAGATCAGCGGTTCGAAGACGGCTCTGATGGCTATACCGAATATGGAGTTCCAGAAATATTTCGAGCGCTGGATCAAACACTGGCGTAAGTGTGTTGTAGTTGAAGACGATAATTTTACTTTTGGGGAATAAACTTGGAATAAACTTGACTTTTGAATTTTCTGAATATATTCTGGAAATTTTTTGTTCAAGGTTGTATGTGTGAATACTTAGAGGTAAGACAAGGCGTTTAATAACTATAGCCCAGATATTTATTGACATGTTTTGAGAATATGAACATGAAAATATTGAACATTCCCTCTCAAAATTCATATAAATGAATTGGCCAACCGTGGCTCAGCGGTGCCTCCACAGGGGCCAGAGCCAATAATCGGAATCAGTTCCGCAGAATCATGAATTGGATCAGCGATTATGTATGCAATCTACATAAAGAGTGATCGATGGTCCGGTCTAGAATGCTGCAGAACTGCAAAGTGTTTTGTGACAAGTCCGAAGAGAAAACTGTCAAACTTTCTACTAAAACTTGGAAGGAAAGTTGGTCGGTATCATTACAGGACACAACCCATGGGGTCGGCATATGACCGCCATTGGAATCATTGAGGACCCGATATGCCTAACTTGCTTGGAGGAGACGGATAGCACTAAGCACTTTCTCTGTGAGTGTCCTGCCTTTTCTAGAGCACGGCTATGAAATTTACGGCCACCAAATCTCCTGGTGCTCCTTAGCTCGACCTTTTCAAATTTCAAATTTCATTTAGAGTCTCTTATGAAGCGTAGGATAGGTTTTAACCCAACACCGGATAGTTTCGTGAGAGTGAAAGTGAAAAATGTATTTTCCTAAAAACCTCACTGAACTCCTAGCTAAGGTTGGACCTTCACAGAGGAAGTGTTTCTACTGTTTCTCTACAATTTCTGCAGTTCTCATGAGTAAATATTCTTAGCCTAGAAGGGGCCTACCTAACAGCCAATGACCGGTGACGCAAACCACGAACTTCGAAATATTCTTTCTTGGACGGTTGAGCAATTCTCCTGATCTTTTCTTATCTGTTTGTGACTTAAATAGCTTGTGTGTAACACAAGTATTTTCTTCTTTCCATGACATATTGGCCTACTGTAGAATATAATTTTTTATCCTTAATTTGCAAGTTGCCATAGAAATTCCAATATTTTCTCTGTTTTCAAGCACCGGAAGATTATTACCCTTTCGAGCTAGCCAGAATCGGCCTTGCAATTTCCTTCAACATCTCTACGTCCCGGAACCCATATAAGGCTGATCTTGAAGACGGTACTAATATCAGTAAGAGCTTCCAGGCATTCCTGAGCAAACTTTTATCTTGGTATAATTGCCTCCATTGATTTGATGGCCGCCAGGCTGCCCGGGAAGTTTTGTTATGGCACTTTTTTCCTCATCTCCACAACTCCTGCTGAAGTCATTATGAGGTACTCCCATTCTACTGCTTAGGGTGCCAATAATGCAGGGACTTGTTTAACACCTGTGTGAGCGCTGGTAGTTCATCTGTTGTACCCAAGCAGACATTTTGTTCCTTAAGATTCCGTTTCAGCCAGAGCGCTATGGTGACCCTGCAGTTAGTAGTCAGAGGCCACCTTCTGCGACTACGCTCAAGTCAATCGCTGTGTATAGTTCGTTTAGAGAAATGCTTGTGTCCTCTACCACCGGCTGAAGGTCAAGCTCAGAGCTTTTTCTTGCACACTCGTCCGCTCTTTCATTTCTCTCCACTCTAGAATGCCCGGGCACAGAACAAAGTGTTATTTTGTGTTGTTGCATAAGCGAGAGCGACTTGCTAGAAAAAGAATGGATGGGAATATCAACACCATCAAACGTCAACTGAAGGAGGCGAACATATCCTACCGTACCACATCATCAAAACCACTGCACTCAGAAAACCACATTGAGAAACAACAAAACAAGAAAATAGCTTCACAGTATTGGACTGGACTTTCCAGTCCTCAGACGCCAACTCCATTGAAAATGTGTGGGGAAGTATGAAACCGCATCTTGCCGATTGGTCAGTCCATGATTTAAAGCAATCCGTGCGTCACGTTCGCAAAATCTAGTCCTGTTTGTCGACGAGGTCCACAGAAATGCTGGTTCAAAGCATGAAGAAGATGCCAGGATATACTCGACAACAAAGAAAACTACACGGCTTAGTGAGTAGTTGCGACTCGTAGTTTTGTACATACTTTCATGTAAAAACATTTTAAATATATATATTTTATAGTTCATGAATAATCGCGGTTCCTTTTTTCTGACACAGACTGTAATGGTATCGGACTTTAAATTGAAAGAAAATAAACCGAAAATTCTTATGGATTGGGCAATCTTTCTTATTTTTGTGTCGAACCATTTACGATATTAATTTTTTGAAGATAATCCCTTTTAAATGTTGACCGCAACTGCCCCGTAATTCGATCATCCACCAATTTTGAATGACTCGCTGGAGAACTTCGGTCGGTATCTCGGGAGTAACATTAGTAATGTTGGCCTCAGTCGAAGCCACCACAAGGCATTTAGACTTTACATACCCCCACAAATAAAAGTCCAAAGGTGTTATATCGCACGCTCTTGGTGGTCAATCTACTGCTCCGAGGCAAGAGATGAATTACTCACCGAAACGACGACGCAGTAAATCCATTGTTTTATGAGCTGCCTGGCTGTATTGCAAATAGCGCCGTCTTGTTGGAACCAAATGTTGTTGAGATCATGGGCGTCAATTTCCAGCATAAAAATTCGTTTAGCATCGCGCGATAGCATTCACCATTCTTTGTTACATTGGCGCCAGCCTCGTTTTACGGGCCGCTGATTCTTCCAGCCCATAGGCCCCAGAAAACGGTTGTTTTCATTGGATGTAATGACTAATCTTGAATGCCTTTGTATAGTCTTCAGCCCAAATACGACAATTTTGCTTATTTGCATTGCTATTAAGCCAAAAAAAGGTTGCATCTCTGAACAAAATTCGGATCCCAAAATGCGGAATGCGCACGATGAACACTTTTCCCAGAGCGTCGATTTTTGTAATAGAATTATACGATTTATTGAGTAGTCTAGCATAAGTGCACTAGCATACCATCCCAGAGGTTGAGGGTTCGAATCCCACGTAAAGCACGGTCTTCGCATTTTTTCAAATAAGTAAGTAATTCCCTCAATAAAAAAAAAACAAAAATCTCATTCCTCAACCCCAAAAACTTATCCTTCCAATAGTCAGCGCATTATTTACATTGTGGCTGGTAAAACAAGCAACAAAAACAAAGAAAAACACACAGTTACGCATTGCAGTTGCGGCAGCAAGAGGAAGCGGGCAAGTGCGGTAATAGCGCAGACACACCAAAATTTAACGAAGTCCTCAACCAGTTGTGTGATCCTTCTGCCAGAAAAATGTGAAACACAGATGGCGCTCTAAGCAGCAAGAAGGCACTGTTCCTAAGCAACGACAGGTGGGCATTCCCACTACTTAGGACTAATAGCGGCAGGTTTATCACCTACCTTGTCAGAAATCAAATAGGTTAACGAAACCAACGCAAGACAAGTCTTGTCGAGGCACATGCGCCCGAGATGAGTGAACAAGAAAAAAAGTCTTTCCACGGTGAAATGTCAATGAATGCTGCAAAAACTAGGTATTTAGTTGGACAAAAGTCGCCCGTTATTAATGAAAAGTAAAACAAGATTGCACCAAGAATGCTAACTTGTGGTACTCCACAACTTGACACAAATGTATGCGATTTAGTATTCCCAATTTCAACAAATTAGATTCCTTTTGACAACTGGGATTTCATCCATATTAGGCCGAGTGGAAGATTAGATTTTCAAGTATTCGGATGAGTATTTTGAGCGAGACCGTGTCAAATGCTTTCAAAAATAGAAATGGTACCAACTGGAGACTTACTCTTAAACTCAGTGACCCTGTTGCATCTTCCATCAGCTTAGCCTATTTTACACTCACCAGCTGCCAGTTTGGAGTTTGAAGAAGCCAGCTTCCTTGACGTGCTTGGTACTCCATTAATTATCATCATAATTTTTTAACCCATCTTCGGCCGCTACAAGAATTCGACATAATTTTTCCATTTCCTTTTTAGTCAGTGCTTATAGGACCATAATCAAGAAAAATTAAAAAAAAAAAATTCTGACCATCGGTGTTTTAGATATGGACTGATCGAAAAATCGACCGCTGGCCAAAAACCGTCAAATATATTAAAAAAAAAATATAACATTTATGAAAAAAATTTAGCACACGAAGTCAATTTATTTCATTTTATTTCAAATACAAATATTTTTTTGTTGTTTTATTGATAGAAAAGTCAGCTTACAAATTTTTATGATAATCATCAAAACATTTAGTATGTAAATGAAAATTTACACCGCCGAAATTTGTTTTCAATGCTTCTCATGACGGCGTGTGCCCTTTCATTGATCCGAGGAAGCTTCGATGGACCTTCATCTCCATGTTCGTTTTCATACTCGTCCTCGTCCTTATCGTAATTCAATAATTCTGTTGTGACTTTGGAACGAAAATCAATTTGTGACAGTGGTTTTATCTTTTCAATTTTTGCCATCATTCAATGAAGTTTCCATGCATTGACCATTGCGTTACCAAGAGCATTTGTCCATATTGGCCACCACCATTTTTTTCCTCTCATACATATTCTATAATTTGCCACCGCAGTATCATGGAGATCCACACCACCCATGCCATGATTATACTCTTGAATAACTTTTGGCTGCGGGATAGTGATAGTTTGTTTTTTCTTCTGACAATATCTTTTAGTGCTAATAATTGGATTGACTGCGGAGTTATTAGTTATAATATTGACTACAGCATTATCATTCCACCGAACAGTCAATGTTTCTTGCTGATGATCAAGTAGTTGGTCAAATGTTCCTCGTTTTTTTTTTTTTTTAATTTCTCAAAGGAGAATCGCCCATTCTATTTTCGCGAATAGTACCAGTTGCAAAAAATCGACGTTCGTTCAGAAGGCACATTAGATGGTAAGAAAAAATTATCAAAGAAAATGATGTGGCACTCAGGGTCAGATACGTTGGCAAGCAAGTCTAACTATTGTGCGCCTAGACCAATAGTTTTATCGTGAGGGGTTGCTGCTCACCCGTACAATGAACTAGGAAATAGGTACCCACTTTCAGAGCACAAGAACCATGTTTTAAACCCAAACCGGATTGGCTTTCCCTTGATAATCATTTTGCAGGAGTGGCGCCCAAAGTATGGAATCATCTGTTCGTCTATAGAGAGATTATGGCTAAAGACTCCAAACTGCATAAACTTTTTGTTGAGAGCGTCAGTAATAGGACGAACCTTCGCCGCTGCGCTTAAATTCGTGTTGTCAGCGAGATGGAAAAATGCTTAATTTTTTTAAACCGATTACGACTCATAGCCTGCTTCACAATTGGAACCCCCATGTCCGGTCGAACAGACCAGTAGTGGTCAATGTGTGGCAAAGTATGGTACCCTGATAGGTACAATATTCCAATAAACCTACGTATTTCGATTGGCGTGATGTTAATTGGAGCATTGTGTTGGTTTGCATACTCATTTGTGAAAGTGGTAATATTTGTGATAATATTATTATCAAAAAACAATGTAAAGAGATCATAGGGGGATTTTGATCCTACAAAATGGTTCAATTATATATACGTATACAAAAAGGATTGATTGCTTACCAATTTCAGAAACTATTTCTTCTAATTTGATTGCTTCCACATTTATTGGGGTCCTTGTGTATTGAAAATCTCTGGGTTTTCGCCATATGGGAGGGGCAAAATCAGATTTACTTTTAAGCCTACCGCGTTGGAAGTTGATGGATTTTCAGTTCCAATTAGAAAATACCTGCAATATAGGGCAGGTTCGATTTTGCAGGTAAGGTACTAGTGCTGAACTAGAATTTTGGTTCACTAGTAGTGATTTACCCTGCAGGGGTAGTACCTTTCCTATACCACAAAGATACTCACTTCCATCTCTTTCAATAAGAAAAAAAAATATTGCTAGATTCTGTTCTATCCTACATGACAGTTCCTGGCCAGCGGTCGATTTCTCGACCACTAAAGTTTACGTCCATGAAACAGTAAAAATTATTGCAATATCGATATGTTACTTTTTTGATTCTCTTAATTTCGTCTTTTCTCTTCACAATAAATTAGTAACAATTATTTGTTTTTTTGTTTTTCATTATTTTTTCATCTGCACAAAAAACACGTAAAAATAGTGATCATTTCATTCTTTTACAAAAATCTGCCCTGAACCTTTTTTTCTTAAAAATTTATGCTCTGGAAATTAACTAAATTCCAAATTTAAAACTTGTGAAAACTGATCAATAAATTTACTTTTAGTTTCTGAGATATTGGCGTCCGAAGTTGGTGGTCGAAAAATCGACCAGCTGCCGAAAATGGGTTAATCAGAAAGTGCTGTTATCTACGGGCAATCTTTACCGCAATCCTTGCCACTATTTGTGGTCTTGCTGCATGTTCAGCTGTGCCTTAAACGCCAGTGTGCCAAATGGACACATAGTAATTGAACCCGAAAACCGAGGCCGATTTTCGCGTTAATTCAATTTGCTGTGGTTGCTTTACTGAAAGTGAGAAAGGTGAAAATAACAAGAACGAGATTACCGGAATACTTCAGCATTAAAGAAAAGGGAAGAAAATGTTGTGAAAACGCAATCATTTAATTTTTAGCAGCGTAATCGTGAAAAAGACTCTTATGCGTGTAGTCTAAAGAAAAAAATGAAGTGTAAACGAAGGCGCACAGCTCTTACAGGTGGGAAGTGAGAAGCTACAGTTCAACATCGCCCCATTTCAATAGTGTGCGGCACAGCTCGTTAAAACGAAGCACAAACTGAAAATGAAATGCCGTCATATTTCGCATTTTCTTCCAATTAATAAGTATCCCTTTCTCCTTTACCTTCGCGCGCATTAATCAAGTGATAAATTGAGCTGGTTGCTCACCACTGTCTCTACCGTTGTTTCGACATACCGGCTTTCCCTCCTTTCTGCAGTGCGCATTACTGCGCCTGCCACCCACACCGTAAGACAGCATGCGGTCGCATGCGAAAAAATGACAAAGCCAAAAAGGAGTAGCTATTGACAAAACAAAGAAAAAACAAAATTCGCAATACGCACAGCGTTGGGGGAACCCTTCAAGGGACCCACAATGAACCGAGCTATCGGCCGACCGCGAAGCCAGAAGATTGGTGGCCGCAATGTTGGCCTCAAAAATCAAAAAGGCCCACCAAAAAATAGCACAACAAAAGTAACGTTCAGGCCATACACCAACCGCGTCAGCGCAACCAATAAAAGATATCAGGGCGCGCTATGTGCCAGTGTTGGTTAACAGTTGGTGGCCGATTTGGTAACTCTCTCTCGATAGCGTTGTTGGTGGTCGCACACCGTTGTCGCTTTCTTTTTGCCCCTACTGTGCTGCACTTCCAGTGATGTGCCACGCTGCATACGTCTTCTGTGTTTTTTTTTTGCTTACGCGGAAATTTCATGTGCGAATGGCGGCGCAGCGAAATTGGGCAAAGGACACGCGCCGATTGAATTTTTATTTGCATTTGCGCGAAGAGGGACCGAATAAACGAGCAAGTAAAGATGGAAGGGGAAGAAGGGAAAAGTGCATTGGCTTACGAAAAACCGAAAAATCGATGAAGAGAACAGTTATTGAAACAGCTTTTTTGTCAGTACTGGACGGATATATGATAAGTTTTCATATGCCGTCCGGAAGCAGTCAATAATGTAGTGCGGCACAAGTGACGGCAGTGCGTTGCATGCAACACAGGAATGCTAAATAAATACGCTTATAATTATTGTAATTAACTCACGACTGGTGATGTGGAAAAGTGTGGCACAATGGCGGGGAGAATTTCACTTTAATTGATTTAATTTTTAATAAATTTAGAAAATTATTTTATTTCAAACGAATGCAATTTAAAAATTCTAAAACAACATTAAAAAAAGATCTCACAACCAAGGCCTCACAACGCAGCGATAAAAACGTGTATTGGAGATTGGGCAAAAACTGATAAACAAAAAGCAATAGAGTTTGCCAAACATCTATCAAATGTTTTCCAACCATTTCCGAGTCAAAGTGCGGAGGTAGACTCAGAAGTTAACGAATTTCTCTCAGCTCCGTTTCAAATGGATTTTCCGACTGTACGATTTACCTGGAAAGCAGTTAGATACGCAGCAACCAAAACTCTTACAACCAAAACGGCGCCAGGTTACGATCTAATAACTAGTAAGGTTTTAAAAGAACTGCCCAAATGTGGATACAAATTCCTCACCATTATATTTAACGCGATGATCAAACAAGAGTATTTCCCAACTCAGTGGAAAGTTGCTGAAATCATCCTTATACAAAAGCTAGGGAAGACCCCGAGCGTGGTGTCCAATTACAGGCCAATAAGTCTATTGCCTGTTGCCTCCAAGCTCTTCGAAAAGCTGCTTTTAAAAAGGATAAATCCAATAATTGCGCAAAGAAATCTCATTCCAGCCCAGCAATTTGGTTTTCGTAAGTATCACTCCACCATAGAGCAAGTTAATTGTGTGTATGATTTCGCTAGACAAGCGCTTGAGAGGAGGCAATACTGTACGGCGGCATTTTTAGATATAACACAAGCCTTCGATAAAGTCTGGCATGAAGGCCTGCTATACAAGCTTAAGCAGGGCTTACCGCACAACTGTTATATGCGCATAAAATCAGATTTGCAAAATAGACATTTTCTTGTTAAAGTAAACAACGAAACGACTAACCTTCACGCAATCAGAGCAGGTGTACCACAAGGAAGTGTTCTAGGCCCCATCTTGTACACTTTGTTCACGGCAGATCTTCCACTATCAAAGAACACATATACAGCCACGTATGCAGATGATACTGTCGTCATGGCCAGGAGTACCCTTCCCTCAATTGCTTCTGATTACCTACAAGAAAACCTTAACAGTGTTAGCGACTGGATGAAAAAATGGCGCATAAAAGCTAACGAAAGCAAATCGGCGCAGATAACATTCACTCTTCGAAATGGCTCATGTCCTGAAGTATCTCTTAACAGCGTTCCGAAACCACAAGCAGATAATGCCAAATATTTAGGTATTCTATTAGACCGGCGTCTTACTTGGCGATCGCATATATTTTTAAAGCGAAAGCAACTTGGACTGAAATTGCGATCACTATTTACACTAGACAATAAGGTGCTTATCTACAAATCTATTCTGAAACCGATATGGACGTATGGCGTTCAATTATGGGGCTCAGCAGCAAAATCAAATCTAGAAATCATGCAAAGATTTCAGTCAAAGGTGCTCCGCATGTGTGCCAATGCGCATTGGTTTGTACGAAACGAGATATTGCACCGTGACCTAAAAGTTACGACAGTTTTCGAAGAAATAAACAACCTCAGCCAGAGATACAACAACCGACTTGCCACTCATCCGAATAACCGAGCAAATAACCTTTCCAAGATAAGCTACTCCTCAAGATTAAAAAAATGTCAGCCTAACGATTTAATGCAAAGATTTAAACCGTAATATACGTAAATGCAAAAGTTGTAAAATTGTATAATACATGTACCTATGTATATGTTATACATATGTTGTTCATTATTAAGTAACGAATTCCACTGGGAATTCTTACTCTAAGCTATTCTTATTTAAATTGCAGGTAAAAATAGTACTTATTGTTATTGTTATGACAGATTGTATGGAATAAATGGAGTTCGAAAAAAAAAACAAAAAAACAACATTAGACGCTCATTCGTGAAATTTGTTCGTTGAAATTTGCTTAGAAATAATAATCCATTAAAAAAGATCGCACCAAAAGTTTAAAAATTGCAATTTATGGGGAAAAATTTAGTTTGTCAAATTAAAAACGTGGTAAAATTTAAAACTCAAGCAGCACAAAATTATCTGCAGGTAAGCAGGTTAGGCGGTCACCGTCGCCGAATGGGTTGGCCCACGACTACCATTCGGAATGATGATGAGTTTGCCTGAAAGGGGACTGAATTGGTCTCAGAGACCTCCTACCCGGTCATCGGCATCCCCCTGTCAGTTGTTAAAGGGGAACTGCACAAATTATTTCTCAGGAAAGCGCAGAAAATATGGAGACCCCCTTCCTGCAAGCTCATCGGCAATTTCATTTCCCCTCTATATTCCTATGCCCAGGAACCCAGATGAGGGAAATGTTTCCTGCACGTCCGAGACGTTTAAGTTCCTCTTTACAGGAGTACAATACGGCGACGACAGTGCCTTGATTGCAGCTTGGCTATCGGAAAAAATATTATATTAATGTCTCCCTCCCAGCAGCGATCCCGAAGCATTTTGCATGCCTGCAGGGTCGCGAAGACCTCTGCTTGAAAGACGCTACTTGTCTCCGGAGAGATCGAGATGATGGCTAATTTAGAGTAGACCCCCGCTCCCACTCCAGACTCCATTTTGGATCCGTCAGTGAAAACAGAGGCATCTATATCCGCACCAACTCTCCCCTTTTTCCAGTCTTGCCTGCTCGGAAAGATAGCCCTAGCACAACCCTCAAAGCACAGTTTGCGAATGGAGAGGTCGGTGCGAATATCAGAGAAGGAAGCGGAGATCTGCTTCAAGATGCTGCTATGTCCTACTGGAAGTTGTCTGCAAAGGCCAAACTCCTTCAGCCTAATAGCACTCTGAGCAGCAATGTATTTAACCTGCAGATCCACAGGAATTAAGTGGAGAATAACGTTGAGCGCAGCGGTGCCTGCAAAGTAACAACTATTAATCCAGTATTCCAAAGTGGAAATAAAAACAATATTGCCAATTATGGACCAATAGCAAAATTATCTGCGGCTTCAAAATTATTTGAATTAATAGTGAGAGAAAAAATTTATTTTGAAGTTAATCGTTATATTTCAGCAGACCAACACGGCTTCATGAACTATAGATCTACTGTTTCAAATCTTTCAGTATTCTTTGAATATGAAAGCTCAAGTTGACACTGTTTACACGACTTTTCAAAAGCATTTGATAAGGTTATTCACAGTCTTTTGATATCCAAATTGAGTGGTACAGGATTCCATTCCACTCTTTTTTAAAATGGATTAAATCCTATCTCTCCTCTCGGAAATGTGTCGTCAACGTTGATGGAGCGTCAACATCTATTTCTTTCATTGCGTCCTTTGGTGTACCCAGGGGAAGGGTACTGGGTCCCTTACCTTTTATAATTCTTGTTAATGACATTTCTAGTTGTTTTAATAACGCAAATTTTATCTTGTAAGCCAACGATTTAAAGATATACTCGGGGATTGCAAGTACATTGGACTCTTTAAACCTTCAATCTGATTTACATAGAAAACGTTGTTGCTTGGTGTGAAATAAATAAGTTATCTATGTATATATATAAATGTGAAAATCTGTCCCTATGTTCGCTTATAACTCGAGAATGGCTGAACGGATTTATCTTATCTTGGTCTTGAATTATTCCTGGAGGTCTAGGGAAGGTTTTAGAAGGTGAGAAAAATTCGAATAATTGCCGGGAAAATGGTCAAAACGTGGACCCGTGTAACCTTTGGTTGTGTATGTACAATATGGGTATCAAATGGAAGCTGTGGTTAAGTGCTTTAATACGGGTTAATTTTCATACCTATTGATGACTAGGGTCTCGAAATATATGCCAAAACGTGGACCCGCCGTGTCTTTAAACCGAATTAAACCAAACTTACACACATTGTTAAGTAAGTATTGAAGATGGTTTCCGTATAGTTTGAATACCTATTGGTAGATAGGGTCTCGAGATATAGGTCAAAACGTGGACCCGGGTAACCTTCGGACGTATATGTACAATATGGGTATCAAATGGAAGCTGTTGGTGAATGCTTTAGTACAGAGTATTTTTCATGTCGCTCCGTGACTGTGGTCTCGAAATATATGCCAAAACGTGGACCCGTCGTGTCTTTAAACTGAATTAAACCAAACTTACACACATTGTTAAGGAGGTATTGAAGATGGTTTCCGTATAGTTTGGATACCTATTGGTAGATACGGTCTCGAGATATAGGTCAAAACGTGGACCCGGGTAACCTGGGGATGTGTATGTACAATATGGGTATCAAATGGAAGCTGTTGGTGAATGCTTTAGTTCAGAGTATTTTTCATGCCGCTCCGTGACTAGGGTCCCGAGATAGAGACCAACACGTGGACCCTAGAATGTGTTTGTACAATATGGATATCAATTGGAAGCTGTTGGTGAATGCTTTAGTACAGAGTATTTCTCATGCCGCTCCGTGACTGGGGTCTCGAGATATAGGTCAAAACGTGGGCCCGGGTAACCTTTGGTTGTGGATGTGCAATATGGGCATCAAATGAAAGCTGTCGATAAGTGCTTTAACGTGGGGTAATTTTCATACCTATTGATGACTAGGGTCTCGAAATATATGCCAAAACGTGGACCCACCGTGTCTTTGCCCAGCGAAGCGGGTCGGGTTTGCTAGTATTTAAATATAAGCAAGTGTTTTTATATTTCTCATTCTAAATCTTGTTCTCTTATACCCACTTCCTACCACATTTGTGGTTCTAGTTAGCCAATGGAAGTGAAATTACTGATCTTGTCGTGGTATTTGATTCAAAATCCTCTTCTCAAAGACATTTAAATCACACAATTTCAAAGTCTCATTCCGTACTTGCGTTTATTCAACGTTTTAGGTTGGACTTTGTTGATCCATATACTCTAAAGTTGTTATATAAGTCTCTGGTGCGTTCGAAGTTGGAATACGCCATCTTTATTTGGAGGCCATATTATGCTTACCATATTAGTAGGCTTGAATGTGTCCAGAAAACTTTTATACGTTATGCTTTGCGTACTTTAAAATTCACTGATCCAATTCCATCCTATAAAAGTCGGTGCTTGCTCATTAATCTAAAATCACTAGATATTAGAAGGACTATTTTCTCGTTTACTTTCCTTTTCCTTTTCGATTTGATAAGTCTGGTTATTGACTCCCCATTGCTACTCGAGAAAGTCAATTTCAATATTCCTCAGCGAAGTTTACGGAATCATGATTTTTTCTGGTTAGGGATGGTAAGAACTAATTATGCTTCCAATGCTCCGATTTCTAGAACTCTGCGAGAATTTAATTTGCTTTCAAATCAACCTGCCTTGGATTTTTCTTCCCCAAAAAACCACTTCAAATTGGTACTAAATGAATTGTTGAACTAAATTCTTAGTATTATCTAATAATCTTCCTCTGTAAATTAAAAAAAAAATGTTATCTTTTTCTTTGACTCATTACAATTGAAACTAGTTAATTAGAAGTTTAATTTTACTTTGATTAATTTATTTAGCATTTATCTGTTTTGACAGTCTGTAAAAAATACTGTATTTTTTAGACTATTAAGGGGTTAGGGGTAGTCAGAGGCCCGAAAAAATGATGATTTTCACGAATTTTTTTTTGCTACTTAATTAATTTATTTAACAAAAATAAAAACATAGCATAAAAACATCATGTTTTAACTTGACTTCACCAAAATTTCAAAAAAAAAAATTTATAATTGCAAAAGTTATCGCTGTTTGTGTGAAGCCCATTTCTCCGGTGAACATCACAAGTCCTTGCAGATTCATCTAAAACCAATCGGATGAGAAAAATTATTTTTATTGATAGATAATCTCGAGCCGGATCGAAGCTTTTTTTTTGTTTTTTCAAAATGAACAAAATGGCGGCCTCAGAAAATTTTTTCCAGATTTTAGAAAAAAAAACCAACAGTTAATTGTTAAAAAAAAATCGAAATTTTTGAAAAAAAAAATTCTTCGATCAGGCACAAGTTTTTTATGTTTTTCAAAAGCTGTATAAATTTTATTGAAATCTACGTAGCGGTTTTTAAATTACAGTGTTCACCAGTTTGAAAAACATAGTTTTGAGAAAAACGCATTTAAAGTTTTGCTATCGGCTCCGGGGCGCCCGAGCTCCCTTTATTAGTTGTTCAATATCTCGAAGAGTATTTGTCGGATTCACTTCAAATTTTTACACAATATTTTTAAAACATTATACTTTAAGAAAATGTAAAAAAAACCGATTTTTTGAAAATTCTGACTACCCCTAACCCCTTAAATTAATAAATAAATAAAAAAAAAACAAATGCCTTGAAATTATCTACCGGACTATCTTTTTCTCTCTTTTTGCCTTGTCCCTATTTGGAGGCTTCCCAGCTTTTTGTCCTCATGCGCCAGGTTCCCGTGTCCTACATCGTCACATCATCAAGGTGCTGCTCTCTTATGTCCCTTTGTATCGTATTTAGCCAGGGATATTTGATTGGGGTCCTCCTTCAGTTCTTGTTAGCTTAGTTATGTTCATGGCGAACTTGAAGTTGCGGTCTTCGTCTCTACGCATTACGTGCCCGTACCATCTTATCTAGCCTTCTCTCATATTCTTCGAGATTGGTGCAATTTTCATATTTTCTCGGGTCTTGATGTCCACGCGTGTTATTTCTGTTGTCCAGCGAGGCATTTTCATTTCCGCAAGCTGCATCTTCTGGTTGTGCTTAATTTGCGCTGCCCAACATTCCGACCCGTATGGCATTACTGGTCTCACACAGACTTTGTACATATTTCTCTTCATCGTTAGAGGCATTTTCCTTTCGCATAAGACGCCCGACAGGCTGCGCCACTTTATCCAGTTAACCACGTCGCATTAACTCTGTGTGTCACATCTTCGTTAATGTTTCCATTTTCGCTCAGGATCGATCCTATGTACCAGGTTATAATAAAAAAAGTGTGTTTAGGGTAGTACACATAACAGAAGTGAAGCTTTCAAGACAGACAAAGAAAGAAAGAGAGACCCGAGAGAGAATGAGAGAGAGAGAGAAAGAATATATATCTAAATAAACTCACAACGTTTGGATACCAAAAAACGCCTCAAACAGTAGGCATCAAGAAAATAGAACGCCAAAACGTAGGCACCAAAAATATATTTCCTACAAGTTTGCCCCAACAAACAAGCACCTAAAAGTAGGCAGTGTTATTTCTCACTAGAACTTAGAAACCACTAGGAAAAACTTAGGAAAAATAGCCTAAAGTGTATCTAAGATATACATACATGAGGTATAGCTCTCTCTCTCCTATTCCTCTACGTTATATCTTTTTTCTCTTTCGCGGAACGAAAATACCCTAAACGTTGCATGGCCTTGAAATTTTACTCTCCATTCTCGCTCGCCCATCGACGCTTAAGAGTTTCGCTTCAAAAACTCACTTCAACAATATTTCTGTTATGTATTATCAATGCAAGTTCTTAAGCTTTTAAGAAAATATCCGATATATGCTTACCTCAAGGTGAAGTTTACATTAAAAGGAGCAGGATTTAAGTCCTTTGAGACTGTGAAAAAGAAAGCGCACGCGTTCTGTAGAAGGCGTCTTCTAAAAAGAAAGCTTCCAGCTCTCTTTTGAATGATGGAAGATTCGCATGAATTGTTGTTGCAGATTTGAGTTGAAGTACTTACAGCATCACCCACGCTATTTAGGAACCACATCTCGAATGAAAAATCGATGCAGTGCATTATTTTCGAGTAAATTAGACGTACGAGACTTCGTTTATCTCGGAACCACTATTAACACTGGTAACAAAATCAGCCAGAAATCCAAAGGAGACTCTCTCTTGCTAACTAGTGCTACTTTGGACTAAGAAGGTCTATTCAATTGTCCTCTCTCGACGAACAAAATTAGTCATTGTATAAGGCTCTCATCAGAAGGCGCTTGGAAGATGGCAACAACCAATATCACTCCGTCCCTTGGTAGAAAGGATAGAAGGAAGGATAGAAGGATTTTGCGGTGACTTTCGGATCTTTGCACGTTGGCAACGGCGAATATCGCAGGCCATGGAACAATTAGCGGTATGAGCTATACGACGACATAGACATAGCGCAGCGAATAAAGATCTAGCGGCTAAGTTGGCTGGGTCATGTTGTCCGAATGGAAACAAACGTTACGGCTCTGAAAGTATTCGATGCGGTACCAGCTGGTAGTAGCAGCGGAAGAGGAAGGCCTCCTGTGTGCTAGAAAGATCAGTTGGAGAAGGACTTGCCTTTACTTGATGTGTCCAATTGGCGCGGGTTAGCACGAGAAAGAAACGACTGGCGCGCTCTGTTAAACTCGACCAAAATCGCTTAAGCGTTTATAGCGCAAGAACAAGAAGAAGAAGAAGAAGGTAGAAGTGTCATTAACAGCTGTGAGTGTTCCTATTTCACCGACCATTACTGTAAGTGAGTGCGAACAATGGCAAGCCGAATTTAAATTGTACTAATTAATTTACAATGTCAACTGTGTCGGTGTGTGCGTGAGTGTTGTTTTCATGCAGCTATAGCAGCAATATTTCAACGATTATATGACCAGCGGGTCACACACGCAGCCAGCCACCATTTCAACTCCTCAACTACCTGCCACCCTGACCACCAGCGCTTCCTTCCATCACAAGCACTAGCGCCAGCCTGGAGTGCCACAGCAGCCATGCATGACATGCGTTGCACATTTTATTGATTTTTATTTTTGCAGCAATCATTGATACTTTTGTTTTTCTGTCTTTTAAATTTTTATTATTTCGCTTTCCATTTGCAATTCGTTTTTTTATTTTCTCTTTTTATGTTTTTTTTTTTTTTTTTATTTTATTTATTGCAAATTTCCAAAGAAGCGGAAACCCTGCAACTGGCCAACGCACTTCCGTTTGCTGCTCTTCCGTCTGTCCGTGCATGCGTTTGCCTGTGCATCCGCTCCTCCAGCAGTTGCGCTGATTGTTCATTTGTAGCGCCGCGCTTTGTCCTTCGGTAGTCAGTTGAATTATTGTTGCTGCTTCAGTGGTTATTTTCGTTTGTCATTATTTGGCTCCTCTTGCCAGATTGCTGGCTGACTGGCTGACGGGCAGCTTGGCCTTTGCTGTTCTTGCTGAATTTGTTGCCGCTTTCAGTGGCATTACAGTTGCTGCCGATGATGAAGCAACAACTTTTTGCGGTTCATCGTTGCATCGTTGCTTCGCTGTCGTTTTTTCGCATTTTTTCCTTCGCGAGTTAACAAAAGTGTCGCTCCAGTCGTTGGCACTGCAGTTACTTGTCGTTTTATTGTTGCAGTTGTTGCTTATTTTTGTGGTATACGCACATATTTTGATGTTGCAAGGCTGCTACTGCCACTGCCACTGCCATTGGCACTGGCGTAGCCGCAGCTTCTGTTTTTATTGTTGTTCGCATTATGGATAGTTATTTCAGTGAATTTTTCACGTACGCCAATTGTTGTTATCTTCGTGCTTGTTTTTGTTGTTGCTGATGTTGTTTTTCCTTCGACGCCTGTTGTTTGCACAGCATAATTTTTTACGATTGCCACCTGCGCCGTCGTCATCATTGACGTTGATGTGGTTGTTGGCTTTGTTGTTTGTTCACAGTGAAAACCCCAAACAGCAAAAATGCCTGCCATTTCACCACACTGCCACGCCTCCACGCCACCATCACGCCACATACGGCTTATCTGCATGTATATGTATGTATGTGTGTGTGCGTGTGTGCGTGCGTGCAGTGTCTGTACGAACGTCTGTCCGTCCATCTGTTGGCGCGTAGTCGTGGCAACCGCAGTTGGTTGGTGATTTTTGGTTTCACGTTGTTGTTGCTTTTTTCTCACCACTTCCAACAAACGCGGTTGCTGTTACCGTTGATGTTGCCGCTTACATCTCCGCTCGGTCCCTCCCGCTGCTGTAGTTGCTGCTATCGCAGTATTGCTGCTGTTGCTGTTGTTGTTTGTTATTGTTAATATGATTCTTGCTCTTGTTGGCTGTGTGTTGTGTTGTTGGCCATTTTGTTGCATTTTTTACAATTTCGCGAAGTAATTGTGTCGGTTTGTCGTACATTTCTGTTACAGTTACCATTTTTACTTTTTGTTGTTTGTCCTGTTTGCTGGTTTCATTGTTGAATTTTTCTCTTTCCTTGTCGTTGGCACATTGTTAGCATTTTGTTGGGGTAGTGCAGGGCAGCAATGCCGTGAAGGCAAGTCAACATCAGCGATGATTTTATGCTTTTATTGTCCAATAATAATGACAATTGGAAAAAGTAGGCAGTAATGTTGAGGAGGTGAAAATAAAAAAAATTCATAAAACATAAAAAAGACTTCAGTTGAAGAAATCGCTTTCTAGATGAAGATATGATTCAGTGCGTTAATAAACCGTCTTAAGCTATAGGTAGTACCCATTTCGGAAAGATTTTAGAAGTGTGCCCTTAACAGACCTTTATTCAGCCCTTAGCGAATTTAGCTAAATCAACTGATAGGCTGACGTCAGTTGAGGTTTGTTTTCAAAAAACCGAGATAGTTTTTGTGATATAGAAAAAATCCGCAATGACCTTACATTGCAATCTAAACAACGACTGTTTGGCCGAGTGTGTGATTGCATGTGAAACTATCGTTCAGAATTCGACTGCCGAATCTTCCAAGTGACATGGCAGCCGCAGTTCCACACACAATCTTCTTTTTCACCATAGTTAAAGAACAAACTTGGTAAATCTATCATCCTTGGCTACTCCACTCTTAGTCCACGTAGTCGTGAATTTTACCAAAGTAGTTATTTTAAGATAACTCTTAGTCTGTTAAATGTGGGGACGAAGTAATAAGGCGATTTTCAATAGGTGCGCTTCAACTTTTTTCCAATAGGGAGGGCAAACGACGCAATATTTTTTATTTTTCGCTTGTTATTTGTAAACTTCATTAGTATACATTTCATCATGGAACGCTACACACTTGAGCAACGATTGCAAATCGTGCAAATTTTTTATGAAAATAATCGTTCTGTTGCTGCTACTTTAAGAGCATTACGGCCATTTAGTGATGAAGCTCACTTTTGGCTCAATGGCTTTGTCAACAAGCAAAATATGCGTTACTGGGCAGAAATCAATCCACACGTGATTCATGAGACACCGTTGCATCCCGAAAAAAATCACTGTTTCGTGCGGTTTACATGCCGGCGGCGTAATTGGCCCATATTTTTTCGTTGACGAGAACGATCGCCACGTTACTGTGAATGGAAATCGATACCGCGACATGATAAACGATTATTTTTGGCCGCAATTGAATGGTATGGACTTAGACGACATGTGGTTTCAACAGGACGGGGCCACAAGCCACACAGCACACGCTACAATTGATTTGTTGAAGAGTAAGTTCGATGAGCGCATTATTTCCAGAAATGGACCGGTCGAATGGCCGCCGCGCTCGTGTGATTTGACGCCTCTAGACTATTTTCTTTGGGGATATGTGAAGTCATTGGTCTACAGTAACAAGCCGGCGACGATTTGTGAGCTCAGAGCCAATATTGAACTCGAAATTGCTGGAATTTCGGCCGATTTATACAAAAGAGTGGTCGAAAATTGGGTTCAACGATTGGACTTCGTAAAACGTGCACGCGGTGGTCACGCAAAAGAAATCGAATTTCATACTTAAATGTATATGTTCAAACTCGATAATAAAAAAAAAATTAGTTAAAAAAGTCAAACCGTTTGTGTTTTATTCAAAGAAAAAGTTGAAGCGCTCTTACTGAAAAACACTTTATTTGTGAAAAAAAATTTTACGCATTTTTTAAAAATTTTACTTCAAAAATTTGTATAGGGTCAAAACACAACATTTATAAAATTCCCGAAAATTGTTTAGGACGTTGTATTTTCTCTTTCCATTCACATAATTTCGAACCAAAAAACAAAAAAAAAAAAATAAAATAAATAAAAAAGTTTAATGATGCCTGTATGTACCAATTCGTGACGTTCAAGGTGCCTGGGTCCTGACAGATGCAGAAATAGCTAATGTGTTTGCTGAGTATTTGAGGATGGTGCTTCAACCCAACCCAACCCACCAACTAATGGATTTGAATAGCCAGGAACTCAAACAAACCGATTTGGCGAAATCTGGTAGTGAGTCTCCATCAGCACTTGAATATAGTAAAAATGCAATACAAATTTCTCCGCATGAGCTAAAGTCAATAATTGAGAACGAGGTGAATCCTAAAAACATCTGGGTATGATTAAATATCGTTCGTGGGTATGATATTAGAGACTGCAAACTGCGCTGTTAGATTTCTCAGTGTGCTTTTTAAAGCAATTCTTTAAACTGGCCACCATCCTTCTAAATGGAAAAAATCGACCAATATAATGATCCCGAAGCCAGAAAAAAATAAAGCCAAGGCAGCTTCATACAGACCTATAAGTCTGCTGCCATCTATCTCCAAACTATTTGAAAATTTGCTAAAATGAAAACTGATGCCGCATCCGCAGGAAAACAACATTGTTCCCGCTCATCAGTTCGGTTTTCGTGAGAAATACGGCACAATTAAGCAAGTCAATCGCATCAGCTCCGAAATAAAGAATGCTTTTGAACGACGGGAATATTGCTCAGCCATATTTCTTGATATGAAGCTGAAGCGTTCGACAGAGTATGACCCGAGGAACTTGTCTACAAAATACAACGCACATTGCCACAAAGCTCACACAAAATATTAGAATTTTATCTTACAAATCGGGTATTTATGGTAAGATATAAAAACTACCTAACTGATGAAGTCGATATTAAGGCCGGCGTACCACAATGCTGTGCACTGGGTCTGCTTTTATATGTAATATACACGGCTGACCTTCTAACGAACCCGGAAATATTTACATCCATGTTTGCTGACGACACTGCAATCCTTTGTCGCTCCGAGTGTGCAACAAAAGCGGCGGGTGAACTCAATTGTCATCTGAAACACATAGTAAAATGTAAAATTAATTCGTTGTTTTGGGTGCTCAAAAATGCAGTTGTTTGAGCCGATGTGTGAGAGCTCGCATTGTCCTGGTAAAGAGTGATCCGTCTTTGGCGATTGGTTTTCCTAATTTCTTGGAAGACAACTGGCAAACAACTGGTTGTATACCACCCTGAATTTACTGTTCTGCGTTGTTCTAGTGGTACGGTTGCGACATGTCTAGTTTGTCTGAAAAAACAGGCGACCATTTGCTTGGAAGTGCTTGGTGCGCGAACAACTTTTGTTGGATTTGGCTCATCTTGAAACACCCATACAGTCGACTGCTGTTTACTTTCGATGTCATAGACGTGTTTCGAAGCCCCGCGATCGTATTTTTTGAGCATTTCCTTCGACCAATCGACACGAGCCTTTTTTTGAGCGATTGACAAATTGTGTGGGATCCAACGCGAACAAATTTTTTTGACAGTCAAATGTTTATGCAATATTGAATGTATGCTGGTCCCACTAATGCGTAAGATTGTCTCAATCTCACGATAGGTTACATGACGATCTTGCAATATCAGTTCGCGCACAGCATCAATGGTTTTCGGAACAACAACTGATTTTGGACGACCTTAACGAAATTCGTCTTGAAGTGAGCTACGACCACGATTGAATTCACCATACCATCGATAAACATTGGTCCTTGATGGAGCTTCATCGTCAAAAAATGAATTAAGTCCATCCATGCAATGTTGCTGAGTTAATCCACGTCGAAAGTTGTAAAAAATAATCGCACGAAAATGTTGACGATTTAATTCCATTTTTGGACCGAGATGAACAACACAAATAGCGCTGGTATTGCAAAACGTTCTGAGTACGTAAAAGCCAAAAAATGTCAAACTTTGCGATACAGCTGTCAGTTGCCAGATTGCAACACCAGGGTTGCCAAATACCGACATATACCAGGCACCCTCAGAAGAATTGACCTGCCAACCCTGTGACGCATATTTGAGGTCCCCCTTCTGCAAGAAGCTGTAGGTACTATAATTTAGGTTAAGAGTCAAAACCTTATTGTTAATATGTAGATTACTTGATAGATTCAATATATAATAATAACAGTATAAAAAAAAGTGATGCCTGTATGAATGTTAAGCTCGACAAATCTGTAAATAAAATTGACTGGCACTCTGTAAAGAAAATGACACCTACTGACGACCAAATGCAATATTTGCAGAAGAGTTTAGTAAATATATTTAACACTCATTTTCAAACAAGATAATGATTAAGCGAGATAGTTACGACATTCGGTTTAATTCAGAAATTAAAAAAGCTATAGAGAGACTGAATAACATGTATGACCGTTGGAAAAGGTACAAAACATACGATTTTCACAATCAGTTTTTGGTTATGGAAAAATAAATTATTATAATGGCTAGAAAAACCAATTCAAATACTTTCAAAATAGTTTTGCAAGGGTAATCGGGAATTGTCTCTTTAAATGAAACATTTTTAAATATTTCGGCACCTGGAGTCACGAACACTAACAAAAATTTATTTTGCCTCTATCAAATGATCTAAAATTTTGCTTTTCGTGTGTTGATCAGTCCGACATCCTTGATTGTTTTCTCTCTATTAAGTCAAATGACACTGGGATAGATGATATACTACACCCTGTTTCTCTATATGCGGTTTTGCCGATTCTGCTGTGGGCAAAAAGTAAGGTGAATTTATTTGTCAAACTTTATTTGTCATTTTTCGATTTTTACAATGTCTGATTTGATTGAGCAGAGAAGTGCCATCAAATTTTGTTTGCGGAATGAAATTTCGGCTGCGGAAACATTTAACATGTTGCAGAAGACATTTGGTGATTCGACCATGTCGCAGAAAAATGTTTATAAGTGGTACAAAGACTTCAAAGAGGGTCGAGAACGTGTTGATGACTTGGAGCGCTCCGGACGACCATCGACGTCAGCAGATGACCAACACGTCAATAAAGCGAAGGAGTTAGTGCTCAAAATTCGTCGGTTGACTGTTAAAAACCTTACTGATATGATCGGAATATCAGAAGGATCTGTGAAAACCATTTTGAAAGACCATTTGGGCCTACGAAAAGTCAAATCTCGTTTGGTACCGAAAACTCTCAATTTCTTGGAAAAAAGTCGTCGCGTTGATGTGTGCGAAACAATGCTTTCAGACTATTCAGGACAAGCTCAAATGCATCATTACGGGAGATGAGACTTGGATTTATGCTTACGACCCTGAAACAACCGACCAATCAAGCGAATATCGTGCTAAAGGCGAGGCCAGACCGAAAAGAGCACGTCAAAGTCGTTCAAAAATAAAGGTCATGATGACAGTTTTTTTCGATTTTCGTGGTGTGGTGCACTATGAATTCCTTCCACCTGGCCAAACTGTTAATAAGGAATATTATTTGAGCGTTATGCGTCGTTTACGTGAAGCAATTCGTCTAAAAAAACCAGATCACGATAATGCACCGTCTCACACTGCACTCGTTCTTCGTGACCATTTCGCCAAAAATTCCACGCATATCGTTCCGCAACCACCGTATTCGTCCGATTTGGCTCCCTGTGACTTCTGGCTATTCCCAAAACTCAAGAGACCACTCCGGGGAACGCGTTTCGAGTCAATTGAGGAGATAAAAGCTGAATCGAAGAAGGTGCTGATGGCTATACCGGAAATGGACTATTTGGCATGTTTCGGGGATTGGAAAAATCGTTGGCATAAGTGTATTTCATCGAGAGGGGATTATTTTGAAGGGGATAAAATTGATTTACAAGAATAAATAAAGATTTTTCATAAGCGGCAATTCGGTTTTCGAAAGTGACATATGTAGCTGTAAAACTTCGCTAATTGACGTTATCGAAGATATTCGTGAGTCAATTGACCACACAAAGGCTTTCGACTCAGTTAACCACAATATCTTATTGGCAATAATGATAGTTTACTGGGCATGGATCTAACTCAGATTAATGGGTTAACTAATAGTATGAGTCGTTTATTAGATTTGATTTTCATAAGCGACAACATTAGTTTAGTTGTAGCGCAGTCTGCTTCTTCAATATAGCCGATTAATGGACACCATATTCCTTTAAAGATAGACTCGGAAGTTTTAGAAATCAGTCCTGATAGCACTCATCCTTCCTTTAATTTTGCCGGGTGTGATTTCCAAGCTCTTGATAACGCTTTACGTGAAATTGATTGTGAAGTGTCTATAGGCAATGTTGAAGGTGCAGAATGCTTTAAGATATTTAAGACTTTAGGCCTAGATCTATGTTCTAACCATGTTCCAATTTTTAAGCGTGTAAATTATAAGATTCCTTGGTGCACGAAAGAACTCAAACATCATAAAAATTTGAGTAAAGCGCTGACTTCTGTGTGGGAGCAAGAATTGGAAGGATAAGGTTGTTGGGATTGAGGAATGAATTTAAAAATTTTTTTTTTTATTGAAACTAGGAAAGTAGGTAAGTTTGGAGAAGTGCGAGTACCATGCTTCACGTGGGTCTCGAACCCACAACCTCTGGAATGGCAGGCTAGTGCACTTGCGCTAGACTACCGAGGACGCTATTTTTTTCGTAATAAAAATACTTTTCTTAAGGGGGAGCCTGGTTTATAAGGTCAAAAAAATCAATTTTTTTTTTCGTTTTAAGCGATTCCTAATATTTTTCAAAATATTCACACAAAGTTATAGAGCCTAATTCTCAATATTTCCGTAGAGACAAAGCCAAAGGTAGGCGAGCATTAGGTAGTTACGCTGTGACCGGACAGCTATAGTACAGACTTTATCTTCTTTTCTCGACTTTTAATTTAATGATTTCTTTGAATTGGCGTACATGAATGAAAAAAGCTTATGAACCTTTTGAAATGAATCATAGCTTGTTCCCTTCAGTATTAAAATCTCTTCTATTTGAACTAGCAAAATAGATAAAAAAAAAATTTTTCAAGATTTTTATACCAAGTTGAAGTGAATTTTTTTTTTATAAAAAGGCATTTTTTCTTTAAAACCTCCAAAAAATTGAAATTTTGGAATTTCTCTCAGTTTTCTTAGTTCATCTAGATTAAAAAATCATGATAATTAGAAATCCATTTGAATATTTTGCTTTGGATAATAATTACGAGCTGTATCTTGTACGCCAGTTGGAAACTCCAGCTTTGCAGCGCTCTACTAATTTCTATGTTAAACATTTTTTTCAACTTATTTTAACCAGTACAAAAATTTTTTATACTTTTTAAATGTTCATTAAATGATAAAAGAAAACTTTGCCGTGCGAAATTAATTTTTTCCTTAAAAAAAAAAAATCGCAAAGAGATGCAATTTTTAGACCTAATAAACCAGGCTCTCCCCTTAATAAGTAATTATCAAAATTTTGAATATTTTACTTTAATTTGCAGTAAATACTAACACTAAAAAATAATTGAAATAATAAAATATTTTTTTTCTATTTTTAATTATTTTTAGATAATATAAACTTTTTAACAACAAAATAAAAAAACGTGATGTTTTTGATAACATTTTTATAAAAAAAACCCGAGCGTCAAGTGGATAAAAGCAAAAAATTGGCAAAAAATGTTATTATAAACTTTAATGCGGTATTCAAAAAGTTAAAAGTTTGCTTGAAAATGAAATTCCACGCAAAAAATCTCTACACGAAAATTTGCCTTATTTCACTCTCTCCAAAACATAGCATTTTTCGATATTCCTAAGACATATTTATAAACAAATTTTGAACAAAGCTTATGACTAGTGGATTTCTTGATCGTACAGTGAATGCACGCATTCACAAGTGTATGTTTGTATGTATGTGTGTGTGTAAATAAAATATACAATATATTGTAGAATGTCTAAAGTAAATTCTCGAGCTATGTAAAGAAAATATTGAAAATCTACAATAGACGTATTTATATAATGTATGTGTATGTGTATGTGTGTATGCATGTGCGTGTGTATGTGACTACTATTTACACTTAGATGCGTGCATAGTTGTATACACATACATATATACAACGCACACATATGTAGACAGAATGCAACAACTCAAAAATAAATAAATGCATGCAAATAAACCCAAGCAACAACAATAACAACAACTATTAAAAGTGCAGTAATAATGCAATAGCAACAAATAACAACAGCAACAGCAAAAGCGACGACCAAAAACAACTTATGGCCTACCAATATTATTCCACACAACTTCAATAACCACAAAACGTGGTTAGTTTTCGGTAATAACCGAAATCTGCACTTGCCACAATATGGCGGCAACAAAGGAGGAGCAAGTAAAGAAGTTACTACACAGTACAGCGCCAGCATAAGCACACACAATACATTAGAAGTATGTAAGAGCGAGTATGTATGTATATATGTGTCTGTGTATGTTTGTATGTGTCTGTGTATGTCTGTATGCATGCGTGTGTGTATGTACTCCCTACGGCAAGTATAGTGAAAACGCTAAGCGTTATGTGTGTGGAGGAAAAAGATTTAATGCAAGGTTGTTTAGTGGTAGCCAAGGCAACAATGGAGGCGAACAATATCGGGGGCAATGTCGGTGTGGCAGCCGATGCACGCATGCAACATGCAAGTCAAATAAAATGCATGCGTTCAGACAGCTAAGCAAATGCGAAAGGGCGAGCAGGTGTATAGAGGGGGGTACGGCGGTGGGCAAATGTAATACCTAGAAGTGCCTCGATTGTGGGGCGAGGCTGCAAATAATTCAACACAATTTTCTGGTTAACCGAAGTGTAGCAGCAAGCATGCCCCAAGTGGGGGGAGGGGCGCTGGGAAGAAGGAAGAAAAAATTGACTTTAGGCATTTTCGTGCGTGACTTGCAAAAAATGCAGAAAAATAAACAAACACTTGGGCGCATATGTGCATGTACCGTTCGATTAGTGTATGTTGCAAGCTGCTTTTCTGCTCTTCTGCATTTACGACACAACATACACGCATACATACGCACGCACATAAATGAAAACATGCAGCAGACCACCCTAGTTAATGTTAGAAAGGAGCCAAGCAAATGCGTGCTGGTATATTTTCATGCATGCGTACATGCGTGTGTGAGTGTGTGTGTTTTCATACCATATTATTAACACATTTAGCTGCATTTTCCACCAAGCAAATATTTTCCCACAGCAGGAGCGCAAAGTACTCCGGCCAACGTGCAGCAAATGCAAGCGGCAGAGCGTATGAGCGTATGAGCAACACAGCCGCATATGTGTGTATGTATGTGTAAATATGTATGTCGTCAAAGCCATGCAAGTGCAACCGAATGCAAGCTCACGCATGCAGTGCACACTCCGAACGCCAAACGCTTTGCAGAATCACCACATCAATACTCATTTCTGTTGCACTTGCCGCAAGGGTTAAAATACCGTTACACCCAGCAGCCAGCAGCCAGCAGCCAACAACCAAGTGCTCCCCAATAAGCTACATGCATAGCTAATTGTGAGAGCAATGCAGCCGAGAACACAAACGAAAGAGAGAGAGAGACCGAAGTTGCTGTGAGAGATTGCGCGCTCTCGCCCCAACTAGATTCAGTAAATTAGTGAGAGTGGTCTCGTTTTAATTAAGAACGGAAGCGGAATGTCGATCACGAAGGCAGCGCGCAGCGCACACACACAGCTGCTCGTACATAAACAGATGCCCGTTCAAACCATAAACGAAGCAGCTGAGAATGGAGCAGCGCTGCCTTGCAGACGCGCATCACTTCGCTGCGTTTGAGCAAACACAAATACTAAAGCCGTTGAGTGCCGTAGTGTGTGCGTGTGTGTGGATGTGCTGCTGTTTGGGGGTTCGTCAAGCAGTGTGTTTGCAGTTGTACGAGTGTGGGTGTATGAATGGTTGGCTTTTGCGCTCTCATTCGTGCGCTTAGCTATGTGCGTGGTATGTGTGTGTTGGGAGTACACCTGCATGTGTTCGTCTGCGTGTGTGCATGCAAAAGCATGCATATGTGTTAGCAGCAGCAGCCCCAGCAGCGGCAGCGACATAACATCAAATGCGCTAGCAATGGCAACTCCAACGGCAAACCGTAACCGACAACTGAAATAAAATCAACACAAATTCGCCACACATCATCATTGACGCAACCAAAAAACAGCACACACTCACGCGGACGCACATCGCAAACAATCACGCAAAAAGCACACAAACGCACCATTGCAGCCAAGTGCATAGAGTACGTGAATATTTTGTTTGCCTTCTTGTTGCACCACAAACATTTTTTTATTGCCTATTGTCGCCGCCGCCACCGCCGCCGCCGTGGCTATCACCGACGCCCCCGTCGCAATTGTGGCGTGTATTAATTTTTCTTTCAAACGCAATTGAAATTCGGTTAAAAGGACAAACGGCTGACAGCCTATAAGTGTGACCACAGTGCAGCGCCTAACGGTCTTGCATAGAAACAATACAAAAAATTATTACGCTAAAAAACTATTTCTAAAGGTGAAAAATACGCGCTAACAAATTCATATAAAAGTGACATTTTTCGCTCGTGCATAACAGCAGAAATATTCACGTTGTTCTTTTTTTTCTTGTTTAGTTTTTTTGTAGCCACACATCGGTGGCCGCAAACTGTGTGCGATTATTGTGGCCACGGCAAATCGACGCGCTGCGGCAGTGCACTTCAAATCCTAGTGCAGCTGAGATTTCTAACAGTGCCACTTGGCGCCAGTGAAGCTGTGAAAATTTGAAGGAAGCGCAAAGGTATGAGAACTCGGGAAAAACCGCTGATTCTGTGTTAGTTAAGTGTTAAGTGATAATCGATAAGTGAAATCTGCAGAGCAATGCTTGTTTTTTTTTTTAATTAGTGAAATATGCAACTGTCATAGAATTGGGGATTCCCGGAAGTGAAGTTAAACGAAGTGACTTGGAGAAAGTAAAAAAGTGAGGCAAATACCAAAGTGATACTCGAATTTAAACTATGCCGCTCGCCATTGGTTCGCAAAAGCATTTTTCTTAGGTTGGTAATGCCGTCATTGACGTTTGTGTAGAGTTGTATGTCATTATCTCCATTAGCTGCTGTGTCTTCTGTGAAAAACTGAAAGTGAATTTGGCGATTTTTTATAAATTTTTTTAATAATTGTTTCATAATTTTTTTTTTGTTTAGTTTTTTTTTTTGTTTTTGTTTTTTTAAGCCTGTGCGACAGATAATTAAGTTCTGCCTTTGTTTTTTGTAGAGTTGTATGTAATTATCACCATAGGCTGCAGATTTACTGTGGGTTTTGTGAAAACTGAAAGTGAATTTTGCGATTTTTTATTATATTGTTTTTTATTACTATTTTTTTTAATTTTTGTTTCGTTTTTTTTTTTTGATTATTTGTAACTTTGCGACGGTAAGTGAATTTGGCGATTTTTTATTAATTTTTTTATACATTTTTTTATAATTTTTTTTTATTTCTTTATGCCTGTGCGAAGAAAAATTCAGTTTTACCTTTGTTTTTTGTAGAGTTGTATTCCACTATCTCCATTGGCTTCAGATTTACGCGATGTTTTGTGAACAATTGGAAGTGAATTTGGCGATTTTTTTATAATTTTTTTTAACTAGAACTTTATTTAAATTTAATTTAAATTTAAATTTTTTTTTTTTTAATATAATTTTTTTAATGTTTTCTTTTATACATTTTTTGTTGTTGTTGTTTGTTTTTTTTTACACCTAAACCGAGTAACTAACACCTGCGGCCGAGTAACTAAATTTTAACTACTTTTTGTTTTTGTATTTAAGTTTTTAAATTTATTTTTATAAAATTGCAGTGCCTTCTACAACAACCACCTTATAACTCACTGCTCCAAACTTTGTACAAAATTCGCAAAAATGCTATACTGAGAATTGTCTTCCATACAAATCACTCCGAGGTGAGGTGATTTCCCCGCGAAGGCAGAGAATTGGGATCCCCCTGACTACCTGCGATCTGCTCCTGGAAAGATGGGCATCGCGCCAACTCAAGGAGCTTTGGGCAAGTACACAAACTTGTAAGGTCGCCACGTGTGGAGCGGTGGTGCTCGGGCGAGCTTCTGAGGTTGTCAAAATATCAGCTCTCGCATCTCGTGGGTTTTCTCACAGGTCCTCATGCGCGAGGAATGCATGCTGTGAGACTTGGAATCACCTCGAGTCCTTTTTGCGCTGGATGTATGGAGGATGAGGTGGAATCATCTCAGCACCTTCTCCTTTTTACTTCTTTGCTGCGCCTGCTGATATAGCTGACATTAAAAATCTGACGAATTTCATCAGCAGCACAAAGCGGTTGACCCAAATGCAGCATAGTAATCGTTCGTAAGCCCATCGGCCTTTCTCATTCACCTCACCTCCTTCATAATGGACGTCTCAAAGGACTAATCCATTATTCTTCGTCCAAGTGTGCTCATTCCTTGGGCAACCATACCAACCTGACCCTAACCTAAGCACTCCGATACACTTCATACGAAACACTTCCGACGAATTTTCTTAAACGCTCAACGCTACAGCGAAAGAATTGTCAAAAATTCACCAAAATTTTAAGTCACTTGAAACTTTCATTTTCATTTACTAACATCCAATGGGTTATAAATTTGCATGTGTAGAATTTTTTACGAACTCGAAATAAAAAGTTTAATAGTTTGATGTTTTTTTCCGGAAATTTATTAAATTTTTGTTAAAGGTCATACGCAAATTTTTTCTAAAAATTCTAAATAAATAGTTGAATAGTTTGATTTGTTTACTGAAATTTGCTAAAATTTTGTGAATTTTGAAAAAAGTTTGGATATTTGAGGCTTATGTTCTTTGTTGTAGAATGCACTACGCATTTATAAAAATATAAAAAAAAAATGTTAATAAAAATTTAAAAAAATATTAAAATTCGCTCCTTCTCTTAATTAGAATATTTACACTCGGGTGCATATGAAATTTAGTTACAAGTTCTATAAATAATTGTGGTTTGTTACAAAAACAGGCAATTAACGAACTGCGATTTCTGCAGTGTCCAATTCGATTCAGGTAAGAAGTTGCATTAAATTTTGCTTGTCGAACGAAATTTTTGCTGCAGGAATATTCATTTATTTATTCATTTAATAACCTAAAGAGGATGTTGTAGCACGCCTTTTGTGATCAAGCTTTATTATAAAAAAGCAGTATTTATATATGGAAAAAATAATTCACAGAAGGTAGAGCAAATGTTGAATGAAATGTGACTTCCAATCGGCATAAAACAATAACTGATTAACAAAACGTCAAGAAAGTCAAAGATTCGTTGCTTAAATGCTATTGTTGTTGTTGTAACAGCATAAAAATTCCCCATAAATATTTGAAGAGAAAGCGGGCAATCGCGGTAATAGCGCAGACACACTAAATTTATCGAAGTCCTCAACCATCTGTGTGATCCTTCTGCCAGAAAAATGTGACACACAGATGGCGCTTTAAGCAGTAAGAAGGCGTTGTTCCTAAGCAACGACAGGTGGGCATTTCCATCACTTAGGGCTGGTAGCGGCAGGCTAATCACCCTGTCTGAAATCAAATAGATTAACGAAACCAACGCAATACAAGAGTCTTATCGAGGCCCTATGCTCCCAAGCGGAGTGAACAAGGAAAAAAAGAGTCGTCGTCGCTGCTATTATCTAGTCATGATGTATGGATCAACTATGATAATTTCAAAAGTTCATTCGAGCTACAACTCGTAGAATGAAAAAAATACTACATTTCTTGGATTAATATGCAGAATAAAAGATAATCTACCCATAAATTATTACACTTTTATCAAATCCCCTTTCGAAGACCGACATTTTTTTGTTAAGCAAAACGAAGAATACTCTGAACTCTGTGAAAGTTTAGCTGGTATACATAAGAGCAGTATAATGGGCCCCACGATTTACCAGTCACTGAGGAAACTATCGTCGAAACTTTTGCAAATGAATCTGCTGTTCTCGCAATTGACTCTAATCCCCCGGAGGCTTCACTTAAACCCCAAATAGGATATTTTTGATATTTTAACTCAATGGTTAAGAGGTTGAAGAATAAAATCCAATGAGACAAAACCAGTTTAAGTAACTTTTGCACTCAATCGAAGCATTTGCCTTCCCGTGATTTTCAATAATGTAACCGTACCACAAAACAATGTTAGGAAATATCTCAGTATGCACCTCGACAGCAATCAAACTCCGAAATCCATACTAGTTACTTAATCGGAGTTCTCTTGTTTCTCTCAAAAGTAAGTTTTGACTCTACGCAGCCATATTAAAAACCTATACAGCGGATATTACATTCAAGCTCTTAAAAAACACTCGATAGTGAAATCAAAACTCACAGCTAAGATTTTAGTATAGTCTAATTAAATTTTGAATAATAACCAGAGCCTTTGTTTTCGCCCTATGCTCCGACGACTAGGAGCGATAATATGTGCAGAGAGATGTTTTCTATCGTATCTTTTTCTGAGCCTCTGCAGTGTCATAACATCCTTTAAGCAAGCATTGTTTTGCTCTGCCTAATCCAAACATTAACTGAATGCCGCTATTGCCTCTTCCCATGTAATTTTATTCGTATTTAGCATCACTTCGTTAGGTACTTTACCGACTGTCTCGTCGTCTTCGTTACAGTATTATTCATTTAAAGCTGTGGGTTCCGAATGAGGTTCAATGAATTGAATATTGGATGCTGCCTAATGTCTCCTTTGCTATTTTGAATTGATATTGATGATATACTAAAGAGCAGCATTTTGAGAAAAGAAGAGGTATCTATTGGTGATGATATATGCCTACCCTCCGTCAAGCACTTTGGCATGCAGAACAAAATTGACGATCTGTTCTCAACCTCATTGAATGCAGGACTAAAAACAAATCACGAGAAAATGAAAGCCATCAAAGCTCAGTCCACGAGCAGGCGGCGTTCCTCTTAAATGGTGATCAAATTGAGAACGTTGACACTTGTTACTAACTTGACTAGTATCCTTGCCGCGGAAGATAGTGCGAAACTAAACATTATCACCAAAATAAACAAAGCGAACGACGCGTATGCACAGCTCCGATCTATTTGGTCGTCAAGCATCATCAGCGTACACACAAAATTACGGACTTTTAAGTCAAATTGACTATCAGTACTCTTGTGTGGGATACCTTCACAATGAACTCGATTGAAAACAAAATTCAAAGTTGTGTGAGCAGATGTCTTCGCAGGATACTCAATATCTGGTGGCCCAACACCATAAGTAACGACGGTCTATACTCGTACGAGAGGTGCAAAATTCAGCCAGTAGCTAACATGGTAAACCTACAAAAGTGGAAGGGGATTGGGCAGACACTTCGCAAGGCGCAAATGAAATCTGTCACCAAGCACTGGATTGGAATCCACAAGATATTTGCAAGGTTGGCCGTCCAAAAATATCTTGGAAGATAACGGTGCAGAAAAACTTGAAATGAAATCAGAAGTAGATGGAGATGTTTTACTGAGGCAATATGCTCCACTTGAATAACCAGAAACCAATGATGATGATGTTGATGATAAGCTATCTGCTATCGTAACTGAGAAAGAGGAATGAGATTGTCACAACCCCAGTCAGATGCTTTTTCAAATAATTTTTGAGACGATGACAGAAATGAAGTTTCAGCAAGAGCATCCTTAGCTAAAAAGTAAAGTTACAGTAAGAGCTAAAAGGCATTTTGAATTTTTCAGATCGTTAGTTCGCAGCGACTCATGGATAGTTCCTCCATGAGCGAGAATGTGACTTAAGAGGGATTTTTTGTAGTTCAATAAATAAAGCCTTATAACATTTTGATTCATGGGCCGTACAGTTTGGAGGAAAGCACATTAACGATATTTGGTCATCGTAGCTCTATAACTTGCCTTCTTTGGAATGGCATGGAGCATTATCAGTAAGAAGAGAAATGCTCCTTCCGGAAGATTTTGGGCACGAGAGAACTTTTTCACCTCTTCTACCTGTTTATTTAAGCATTTTTTAACTAAACCATGATTCTTTGCTTTAACGAAAAATGAACATACCCCTGGAACAAATGTTCTGTGAAATCATTCTTCAAACAAAATTAAAGTCATCCAAGATCTTTTATTTCCTTTGTAGACAACAGGAATATCTGTAAAATTTGTTAATGAACGCGGATTCGTCGATTTTTCAATAGCCATTATTTTTACCTTATGATTTCCAGCAGGATTTATACAAGCAAGGAACCTTATTCTCTCCTTAATGTTCTTATGTCCCGGAGCCGAGGTTTCTTTTTATTGGGTAAGAGCTTCCAAAAAAAGACTCATCGGCATTGCGTATCTACTCTTTTGTCAGACTTAAATCCCATAATTGCTTTGTTACATTTGTCCAAAAATGGACTCGTGGAGTTACTCTTATTTGATCATTTTTCTCCGCAAATTTTTAGACATACCCTATGATCTGAGAGTACCGGGAATATTTAAATAAAACAGAGTCAAATTTCAGGTAAATTTATTTTATCTCCTTCAAAACATGACCCGTCTGAAGCAACAGACAAGTGCCAACGTTTAACCCAGTCCTCCATGCACTCCTGGTAGGCCGACGAAGGGATGGCCTTCAGTTCCTTCGTCGCATTCTCTTTGATCTCCTCTATCGACTGATATCTCCTTCCACGAAGTGGTAACTTCAACTTGGGAAACAAAAAGAAGTCGCACGGGCCATATCAGGTGCATACGGTGCTTGCACGATGGAATTTGCTTGGTGCTTGGTCAAGAATTGTTTGCCCACACTTATGATCCGATGGCGATAAAAATTTACAGCTGTGTGTCTTACAGTCCTACCAACTTAAGAAAAAAATATAGACCGGTTCCCACGTGCGCGGTTCGTTTAAATTAAACATTCCGGTACTTTTTGATCATAGGGTAGTATTCGAGGCCTCTTTTGCCAATTTGTCAACCCAACAAATGCTACCGTGGAAGCCTCCAAGCTTTTTCTGAATTTTGGCTTGTAATAACTTGGCTTTCCCTTTAGGTTCTCACTCGTAATTGTTAAGTGTTTTTACCCTTTGATCCGCTAACCAATTGGACAACGTCTGTTCGATTTCTAGAAACTCAGAAATCTTTATTCAGAAACTTTTGCCGGAAAGTAGACTTTTACCCGGACCGGATTCAAATTGCGTTGCAAGCTTCTTTATGGGACCGGCCTTCTGTAACGGACTCAGATTTCGTTACAAGCTTCTTTGTGGGCTGTTTATTTAGTTTCTATCGAATTGTTGTTGCTCTATGCATATAAAAGTTTTTAGTTAATGCATTAATTGAAAATCCCGCATTTAATTTGTTCAGAATATCTTACTTAATTACTTAGGTGGCCATGACAACCCGTTACCGAGTTACGGCCGACCTCACAAGCTCTCTCCAGGCGCCTCTGCTCCGCGCGCGCCTTTTCCAATTCTGTACACCAAGCGAGCATAGGGTTTCCTCCACCTGGTCTTTCCACCGGAGCAATGGTCTACCTCTGCGTCGGCATCCTTGGACCTCGCCCTCGAACACCTTCTTTGCTGGAGCTTCTTCATTCATACGCACGACATGCCCTAGCCAACACAGGCGTTGGATGGCGATGCGTTGAACTACATCAATGTCGGCGTAGAGCTCAAACAGCTCGTGGTTCATTCTTGAACGGTAGTCTTCGCCAACGCGCACAGGACCGAAGATCTTACGCAGAACTTTTCTCTCGAACACCCTAAGAGTGGCTGCATCGCTTTGTGACACTACCCATGCCTCTGCGCCATAAAGCAACACGGGTATGATGAGCGTCTTGTAAAGTGTCAGTTAGCCCATAGTAACACCTATTAGCAAGAGTGATTCTCCGTTTGATCTCCAGGATGATATCGTTGTTGCTGTTAACGGCGGTGCCAAGATAAATAAATGCTGGCATAACTTCGAAGGTATAGTTATGTTGAAGTCGTGATGTTTCCTTTTCAATAGCAGAAAACGCAGCGGTGACATCTCTCTTACAGCGGCCGATGTTCAGAATGTCAGCTTTTTATTTTACCGGAAGCAGCGTAAATTTTCGCTTTGACATTATGAGACCACTACAATGCAAAAATTTACGCAAAACTGTCGTTTCATCAGCAAATGAACTTGACGGTACTTCGTCTAAATTCATTCAGCTGATTCAACTCAAAAAATTTTATTTCCAGAATGACATCCGCGGTACTTCCCGGAGCTTTATTCTCAAAAATACAACGTAGAAAGAGCAAAAGAGATAAAACAAAACAAGAAATTTTGCAGGTATAGAGGTAAAAATTTCGTAATGTACCAAGCACTGAAGAGTACTGAATGAAGAGGGAATTGTGTGGCAAGTGTCGAGGTCTGCAAGTATCGAGTTGTTACTGTATTTTTTTTGTTTTTTTTTTGTTTGCTTTTGGCTCTTGGTCATCACATCTATTGAGCTGCAGAAGTTTTGTATGATTAAAAAAAAAATGAAAGCATGGAGAATAACAATTCACATTACTTGTTTACTAAACATTCATATTTGTAAGCACAAAAAAAAAAATAATAAAAATAAAAATTTCTAAAAAATGCCTTGGCTCCTCCTACGAATGACTGACCAATCACGCAGGGTGTCCCACCACACACAAGCCCATACAGAAACGCACGCATTGAAGCATTAAATACACTCATACAAGAACGTATACATTCATATAAAGTAATATTCGACATAATATTCTCGCACTAAGCGGCATATTCGTCACTTGACGGCGGCGGATCTTCGTTGGACCACCCCGGGCGTGTCGTCCTTTGAACGAATGAAAGAACGCATTTTTACGACATTCATTTCTTTAAACAATTCAATAGCGATATTTCAAAATATGTAACACTGTCTAATTATCACTACGCACACGTGCATACATACATACATACATACATACACGCACACACTCACACATTCACAAAAGCATATGGAAACTTATTATTCGTGTTCGTCTGTTGTTGCCGCCGCAACGCACTTGTAGCTACGCTTAAAATTTGTTTGATTTCTTTGTTTATGGTAATTAAATGTCTTCAAATATGCACTTCGGTTTATCAAAACACAAACAACATTCATCATTGCGTCTTCTTCCCAGCAGCGCATTGCTTAGGCACGAGCGGCTGTGCAAAGCTCGTAAAATGTTGCTTGTGAGGCATGCCGCCGCTGCTGCAGTTCATGCCGCGTGACATGGTGTGTGGCAAACCAATAAAAAACGCATTTGTGTTATTTTTGTTTATAATTTGCATTATTGGTGTAAACAAATATGCTTGGAAAATAGTCAAGTTGCTGCAATATGAGGGAAATTCATATTTTGTGTCCTTAAACTGCAAAGCGGAATTTTGCTTAAATCAACATCAGGTGGCAGATGATGAATTGATGCATGAACACATATGAATATGTATGTATGTATGCGCATATTTGCGTAATTTTTTTTTTCTTGAACTGAATTATTACTTGCCTTTTATAGCTTGAAAATTTAATTCATGCACAAATCTTTGCCGACTTCCTGTCAGCCGTCGCACATTCGCAGACCTCCCTAGGAGTTGAAGGTGCCTTCACAGCAAATTTATGCTTCCGGACCACTTTAGCGTGTTCCATGTGGAGGTAGCCGCAATTAGTGAATAAATAAATAAACTAAGGAAACAGTGGATTAGTTGCTCACTTCTGTAATTACTGTAAAGGACGTAAATATCCACTCCGATAGCCAAGCGGCAATTAGAGCCTGGTTCTCGTTGTTTGTGCGTTCGAAATTAGTCGGGTAATGCCTGACCTCTCTCTCGGCTGTAGCTTAATACTTCGATATTTTTTTTCCAATTTATTACATCTGTCAACTTTCGACACTTAGTAATTTTTATAATTAATCATTAAGTCATTATTTAAAGTATATTTTTACAGCATAAGAGGGATAATGCATATAAAAATTATATGACATAAAAAGTAGAGCAGGTTGCAGGATTTTTTTGTATGTGCTAGGGCTGTCGGAGTTATCCGATTTAGTCTTCGTTTTTGCAGTTCTGAATGTGGAATTTTCAGCATATCTTCATTTGTGTGTTTTAGTAGTCTGTGAATATGATTTGTGCTGCATTCTCGAATGGCGTCTTCCATAAATTTAATTTTGAGGTCCCTGTGTATATCGTCATTAGTTATGTACCAGGCTGCGTTTGTGATAGTCCTTAGGATTTTTGATTGTAGTCATTGCATTATTTTAAGGTTTGATTTGCTTGCTGTTCTTCATAGTTCGATGTCATATTTTCAGATCGGAGTTATAAGAGTTTTGTAGATTAGATGAGTCGTTTCGAAGTAGCCAGTAGAGTTGTCTAAATCTGTTTTTAACTTCATTTCTCTTTTGAAGTAGATCAGTTGCTTCTTCCAGGTCAGTTTAATGACTTTATTATTTAAAGTCAATATTTGTAGATCCCACTTTCTGTTTGTGTATATTACTGCGTTAATTTCGATTCACCATGTATTGAACCAGGCCTTCGTTGTGCTAAGTAAGCAAAGGTTGCAATCATGCCATCGTCACTTGGGCAGGGTATATCATGTGTATAGATGATGTATAAGAGTGGCCCCAAAACGTTTCCTTGTGGAACACCTGCTTCCATAGGTAGTACATCAGAGCATTCGTCCTGATATTTAACATAAAAATATTTTTAATTAAGGTAATTCTGCACAAGTAAATAATAGTCAGTTGGAAGTACTTTTTTTTAGTTTATTCAATAGTCCGGGATGCCATACACTGTCAAAGGCCGTAGCCATGTCAAGATAGACTGCGACGCAATAATTTTTGTTGTCATTCTCCTCTTGTATTTTGTTTGTTACACTGTGCCCCTGTTGTATCGTTGAATGTTTTCGCCGAAAGTCAAATTGATGAAAGGGAAAGATGCCGTTAGATTGTATTAGGGGATCAAGGCGGTCATAAATCAGTTGTTCAAATAGCTTCGACAAAATATACAAGAGACTTATCGGCCTGTATGATGAAGGCTTGTTGGCATCTTTATTTGGTTTTGGCAGAGCAATTATTTCAGAAACTTTCCAAGCCAGAGGGAAATGTTTGAGTCTTATTGATAAGTTAAATATATATATTCCTTAGATACTTAATTCCATTGTCGGGTAAATTCTTTATAATTTGTCCATTAGTTCTGTCGTAGCATGGAAATTTTTGTCAGTATTTCATGTGTGGTCACTTTTCTAATTTTTCCATCATTGAATTCAAATGTATCAGGTATGTTATTTTGTGGCCTATTTTTTGGATTGTAGAAGGTATTTTTGAAGTGTTTCGCAAGTATGCAAGCTTTATACAAATGTGTTTTAGCCCACGTATTATTTTCGGTAAGAATTGCATGTTGGTGATGTGTTGTCTTGTTAATGTTCTTCGTCGCTTTCTATAGTGAAAATTTGTCATTTTTTGTAGAGGCTAAACTTTCCAGATTCTAAGATTGTAGCCTCTTATTTCCAAGTGCCTTTAACATCTGTTTAATATCTTTAGTCGTTATGATTAAGATTGTTTTGTCGTCTGGATGTCTTGTTGTTTGCCATTGTATCCTTAGTTTTCTTTTAAGTTGTATCTTCTGTTTAATATAGTCTGGAATATATATTTTTTTTGGTGTGTGTTGGTGTTGATAAGGTTATTGCGTGAATGATTGCATTGGTGAAAAATGCAATAGCGCCGTCGATTTGTTCTTCAGTTTTAAGTGGTACATTGCAGTCAATTGCGCTTTTAATAGTTTCTCGGAAAGTTTCCCAATATGTGTTTTATTGTATAATTTTGCGAAATGTACTTCGAACTCAAGAATTGTTTGATACCGTAAAAATATTTGTGAATGATCTGATGACAAGTTAAAGATAAGTTTAATTGTGAGGTGGTTTCTATATACATCTTTGCACATAAAAAAGTCGATAAGATCTGGCTTTTTATTCATACCGGTAGGCCAGTAGGTACGGTCACCTGTACTTATGTAGTCGCTTTTACTTTGTTTGGATTGCGTTCATTTCCTTTGGTGTTTCTCAGTATTAATCCCCATGCTGTGTTTTTTGCGTTATAGTCAGCTCCGCAAATAAACCTGCTGCAGAGAGTTGTGATATAGTCGAAGTATTGGTTGACATATGGAAGTTAATATCATCAGAGGCCCTATTTGGCCTTCAATTTGGACAGTTGCAGTTTGGATGTTGTCTTTTTTGTACGGGTCCATTATAACACATTTGACGGCTTTTCGTAATATTATAGCTGAACCCTCATGTGCCTTTTTGTCCGGATGATTGGTGAAAAATATATTTTAGTCTGGAATTTGTATATAGCTCTTTTTCGTAAAGTGTGTTTCTGAACGCTGTATATTCTCAGACTTACGCCAAGATTTTTTGGAAAATATATTAAGGAAGTACAATATGTTAGAGAGGAAGAAAAAGGCCAGTAACGCACTATACGCTACACACTCCTGCTACCATATATTGGTGCCACTCAGCTATATTAAAGCCAACATACGGTGCTCTGGTGTGGTGGGCAGCGCTAAGAAAACCGACATATTAAACCTATGGAAAGTATTCAACGTCTTAGTGCACGCTTCACCACAGGTGCATTGAGAACTTTTCCAACGGCAGCGCTTGATATTGCGGCGGAATGTCAAGCCGCTAAATCCGCTGTAAGACTGTTAAACATTCGAACATAGCTCAATAGGCATTAGTTATAGGGACCAAACGGACTATATGACTCCGAAATACAATTGGGTAAAGAAATTCCGAACAACAATAGTTTCAGAATTTACTTGGATTTGCAAATTTATAACAAGAAGTCTATTACAAAGAAACGAAATCGTCTAGCTCCATTTGGTAACACTAAGGACCAATAGGTCTATGTGATGGCTTTCAGCCAGCCACCAGGTCAACCTAACCTAATCTATTAAGATTTACGTGGGCTGAGAGAATTTGGAAATATCTACAAAAGCGAACTTTTTATAAACAAAAATTGTTTTAAAATTGTAGACGTAGACAACAGAAGAACTCAAGCTTCAGAGGTAGTCATAAAAATGCTACAAATTGTAACTACGAAGTCATGTGAGGTTTTGACTTTTTGTTCGAAGACAGGTATACGGAAAACGTGAATAAATCAGCCGAATCACGACCGATTTAGATTTCTATCATAAATAAAACAAACAAACAAAATTTGTGCGTACCCTTCTGTTAGGTGTTTAACCCAGCTCCTCCTCTTATTAGTTTCGTGCGTCTTGATGTTGCTTCACAAATGGTGGGACCTACAGTTTTAAGCCGACTTCGAACGGCAGATAATTTTTATGAGGAGCTTTTTCATGGCTGAAATATACTCGGAGGTTTGTTATTCCCTGCCGAGGGCTGACCGCTATACGAAAACATATTTTTTTATTTATTGGGGGTTCATGACGGAGATTCGAGCCTATGCACTCTCGAATGGTAGTCACGCACCCATTTGGCTACGGCGGCCTATCTTATCGTAGAAGAAATATTTTTTAATTTTTTGTTTTTTTTGGAAAAATGGATGGATGAAAAAGTTAGCTTTAAAACAAAATTTTATTCAAAATTTGCTCAACAATTCTCATTTTGAAGTTAAATACTCGTATATTTTATAAAAGCTTTTATGCATAGCTCAAAGCAAGTGGTCAGGTCTAGTGAGAACACGAAGAGGAAAGCCTCCATATGCAGTATTGTCCACACATCTAATGATGTTATGGAGTTGAGCCACGGGAGAAGTTTCAATTTTTACACTTTTTTTTATTTTTGGGAAATGTAATCTATTCGCATCCCAATTTTTTTAGCAAAGGTCACTAATTTTATTCTGTTGCTAGAATTTTTAAACATTTTTATACGCACCTTTTAAGCTGAAAATCTTTGGAAAAACTAAATTGTGGTATATTTGAAAAATAATTTTATTTATTAGGACTAATTTTGTTTTTAATTATTAATATTCATTTTCCATATTAATAAGAAATCTTAATATTTTTTCGCAATATTTTGGCGTAAGTTTTAAAGTGCATCAAATTGTATAATGCCGTTGGAAAACTAGTACCAATATTTTTTTTAATGATTTTTTATTTGTGTTTGTATTTTTTTGTGTTGTTTTTTTTTTGGATGATGTAGATGACTACATCGACTTGCAATTTTCTACTCCAATCATACACTGAAAATCAGTGTTACCTGAAAATCTGGCTTGAATTTTAACAACCACTCAACCACCGGTGGGCCTGCAATCGGAAAGAAAGGTAATGCAGCTGAGTGCGTAATTTGTTGTTGTTATGCTTTTTGCCATTGTAAATTTGAAATCCATGCTAGAAATTAGTAGAATATTGCATATCGTCGGCAATTAAAATGAATTTTCCGGTAACTTGACACATTACATAATTTACATATCCGAAGGAGGCACTAAGCACACACACAAATAATATATATGCATATCCATATATAAGTGCATGTGGATGTATGTGCGTAGCTTTGACAACATCTACACAGCTTCACACCTTCCCACTGCTCTTTCTCTTGCCGTACTGATGGTGCTGATGGCAATGGCAAAATTTCAAAGCCACATCGACACTTCTGGCCGAAGGATTTACATTTGTGTTTGTATTTGTATGTTATATGTCTGCGTTATGCCAATGCAAATGTCAACAACAGTGCATTTCTTGCAGTTAACGAAAATGGCAACAACAAATAACACAAATAACAATGAGTACAGCAACAGCAACAGCAGCCCCATAGAGTAGCAACAAATTCACAAACCGCAGACATATGCAACGATGCATGCCCCCAGGCAACAGCTACTCCCTCCACCCAAACGCAGAGTAAGGGTTGTTGAATTCAAGAAATACGCCAGTAGAAGCGGAGGAAGAGGCGTTCCATGGCTTTTTGAAAATATTGTCAATTGACCTGAAGACAGTCATGCCGACAAGCAGGCATGCAATTCGTTCGGATGAAGGTGGCGCGGGGAGAATGGAGGCGGAGCCGTTTGGGTGCATTGCAAGTGATTCGTGCGGCATGAAAGCAAAAGGAAATGCTAGGCATTAAATATTACAGCTCTCTTTCCGCTTTAAGTGCCCCAACGATATGAGAATTGCTACCCACGCCCATCTCACAGTCCCCTCGGCACGAGGTTGAATTGATGCTGCATTTAAGTCGCCAAGTTTAACAAATTAAATGACTTCCAGTGCGTTACATTGTTTTGACATTCTCGTTACGCATGCAACACCGCAGCCATGCAACCAAAGTAAGTTGGGGTCGGGGTGTTAAGACTTGGTGGTGTTAACGTGTTGGCACTTTGTGGCAAACTGCAGGCATTCCCCATATCCGGTTCGGGCAGTTAGTGTGATTGCAAAAATATTGTTGACACTTCAATTGATTCGACCGACCAACTGGATTTCCTTCCACTCAACTCAAGTCAAGTCCACGTAGGTGCAACACGATAAGGTGTGAAGGTATGAAGGAAAGCAGGAAGGTAGGAAGGTATGAAGGAAGGAACTAAGGAAGGAAGGAAGCAAATTGCTACTGATTTGTATCGCCTTCGAATGTAATGCCCGTCGATTTGTCTCAGCAAAATTCGTCACCGGTATGGGTAACACTTCCACACACACGTCACAGCACTTCATAACACACATGCACACACACACACACACACATACGCTCTTAATTTCCATCTCCACTGTGCAATGGCACAGTTGAACTATGATCGCCATTGCTTTGGTAATGCATGGGAGGTGGTAGGGGGGCTGAGGCGTCACTTGGCATGGTGACATGTTGTCACATTGTCACCTGTCGCTTGCAGCTCAAGTTTGTCAAGTGCACAGGCGATTTTCGAGTTAACCCCGGTGGGCTCTTTTGTTTGCTTAGCGCATTTAATGAATTTTTCAACTCAAACTCTGGTGGTACGAAATTGGAACTCTAACGATGAAATTAATTGGCTCGTTAAAGGCTAAAGAATTGCTTAAGAATTTTCAGCAAAAATGTCTGATTTTAGCGAAATAGAAAGCGTTCAACTAAATATTGCAAATCACTACGAAGGGTCAAGCCAAGGGGATTTCTGTATGGATTCCTTTTATTAGTTACTATACAATTTTTATATTGTTCTATATTTTTGTGTGTAAAAGTTAGCTTTAAAATAAGATTTTATTAAAAATTCGGTATCTATATAATTTTATTCAACATTTGCTCAACAATTCTCATAGTGAAGTTAAATATATTTATAAAAGCTTTTATGCATAGCTCCAAATGAGTAGTCAGGTCTAGTGAGAATACGAAGAGGGAGATAAAGGTTCCACATGCAGTATTGTCCTCTCATTTAATGATGTTATGGGGTTGGCCCATGGTAGAAATTTCAATTTTTTTTTACTACAAAGGCCTATTCTTTTTGCCATGCGTTTGCTAGTGGCGAAGAGATGAAGCAACTGGTGTGAATAAACGTATTTTGCAGCGTTGGAAAAGAGCTGCCTAAAATTAGATGGGTTTGTAAAATAGTGATTTATACCAGTTTGCTCGATAACTTTGTTGTTGCTTTCACATGAAAATTTTTCGTCAACTTAGGCGAGCAGAGCTATAGCAAGCAAAGAAGTGGCGAATAGAAAAGGCCGAAATATATTTCCTAGCACCTTAAAACTGACATACGAGTTGGCCGAACTCAAAACTCAAGCAAATCCATACGATTTGTTCCTTTTTTTCTCTTTGAAAATTTATTCTTTTATACAACATTTTTAAGACATACTAAAGAACTACCATAAAAAAGCATTTTCCTACACATATTATCGCTCCTAGGCGGAGCATCGCTTTACAATACATTCAGTTTTAATAAAATACAATAAAAAAACAATGCGCCACATTTTTTTATGTAGAAAGTACGCAACATAGTCAACGAAAACATTTATAAAAAATCAACTGAATTTTGCAACAACTCCAGATTTGTACTTTTATATACTAAAATTTAACAAGCTACAAAACTGCATACAAAAAATATTTCTAGACATTCTAGTTAAAAACTTTAGAATTGGGACGAAAAGTTTTTGGAAAATTTTTAGGGAGGTAGTACCACACTGTCACTCCCCAAGTAGCACTATAGCCCCATTTTGATGCCATTTTGAGACCTAGAACAGGCAGATATCTACAGCCGGCCAGAGCTGTTGATGCAATAGAGAATATTGATGAAATTTAGGTTGGCGCACTGTGCCAGGCTGTCGAAGAAACTAGCACCCAGTGACCTTATTCGTCTAGCTGTCAAGCCCGCATATTTACAGAGAAAATGCTCAGCAGTCTCCTTTTCTGCTATAGGGATTAAATGGCCGCTCTTGATTTTTCGGGTAAAATTTTCTTTACTGGTTAGACGAGTAACAAAAAAAAAAAATTGTTTGATAGTTTCATTATTATTCACTCTTGTGGTCACATAATTAAGTGTATATACATTTTTGAAGTGAAACTTCTTAGGCGTTGATGGACGAGCGAGAACGGAGAGTAAAATATTAAGACCATGCAACGTTTTGGGCATTTTCGTTCCGCGAGAGAGAAAAAAGATACAACGTAGAGGAAAAGGAGAGAGAGAGCTATACCTTATATATATCTTAGATCCACTTTAGGCTATTTTTCCTGAGTTTTTCCTTGTGGTTGCTAATTTCTAGTGAGAAATATTTGTTGGTGCAAACTTGTAGGAAATAGATTTTTGGTGCCTACTTTGTGGCGTTATATTTCCTTGATGCCTACTGTTTGGGGCGTTTTTTGTTCCCAATTTTTTTGGCGTTTTTTTTTTTTTGGTACCTACCTTTTGGCTCTTATTTCCGTTCCCTGACTAGTGCTTGTGCGCACTATGAAGTTCTATCCATTCTGGCGTCGGATTTATTGGTATTGCCTTGCGGTGATTTGTGCCGTCGCTACTGTCCTGGAATCGCTGCGTTTGTGCGGGTGATAAACGCTCGGAGTAGTGCGCGTTGTTGCCACGGTTTGTGTCCGGTGTTTACCTACACCGGTCGACCCTTCTTCGTTTTTGGTAAATTTTGTCTATTTGTATTCTCTGCAAATGTTGTGACTTTATTTAGATATATATTCTTTCTCTCTCTCTCTCTCTCTCTCTCTCTATCTCTCTCTTGGGTCTCTCCCTCTTTCTTTGTCTGCCTTGAAAGTTTCACTTCTGTTGTGTGTACTATAAAAAATATAGTTCATTGTATAACTAAAGCATCAAAGTTTCAAGCTTTGTATAAAACTTAAAAAATTTCTAAAACTATCAACCAAATCTAATCAGCATCTTTAGAAAACCTTTGGAAATGAGTTTTATAGCACTTGCTCGGAAACCTTTCATACGGAAGAAAATGCTTATTATTTATTTATTTGTTTATATATGTACTATATTTATTTATGCAAGTCTAAGATTACAGGTACTTTGCAGTTTAGCCGATCTCTTTCTCCTATTTGTGGCCTACGTCTTGATTTTGTTCCACAAATTGAGGGACCTACAGTTTCAACGGCAAATGTTTTTTTTGTTTAATGAGGAGCTTTCCTATGGCAGAAAGGAGGTTTGCCATTGCCTGCCGGTGGGCGACCGCTATTAGAAAAAACCTTTTGTTCCTTTTGGATTAAAATTAGGACAAATATAAATTACGCGAGCTTGGATAAAATCTAGTGATGTGGCGCAGAGGGAAACATCAGTAAATATTTATTTAACTAAACTGGACTACTTCATTGCATGAAATCAAAACCTACAGAATTGAAAACTAAGTTTAGTTCAACACAAATTCTTGATATGGGAGCGCCGACCCTATAACTACTTTTAGAGAAAGCAAGAAATTCGGAATGGCGTAGAATTCCAGTGGGAATTTTAAAAGCAATATTTTCTAAAAGAGAAGGGCAGTCAATTGAGCCAGTTATGATCTTAATGAAAAATGAGCACGCAAAAATGTATCTTCTGTCCTGAAGTATAGGAAGGCTATCGAGAAACTTAGAAACGAGAATAATCAGAAGGTCGATGTAGAGAAATATTGAGTGAGCGGAGAGGAAATTTTAGAACCATTTTTTGAACGGGTTAGATAGAATTTCAGTGTAAGGACTCCAAGTAAACGCTGCATACTCCAGACTTGATCTAACCAATGCACTATACAGAGATTTATTTAAGTGTGTAGGTGTTCGTAAACGTCTGACAGTTTCACCGGACAAAAACTAACATCGAATACGAGCACGAAAGAATATAATCGACATGGGTATTGTATGTCAGCTTCGAATGAAGCTCCTTCATTTGGCTCACAGTTTGTAGGACAGAGTCCGAAATACTATACGAATTATGCAAAGTGTTGGTATGCCTGAAAGCATTTTTAGTATAAAGCGTCAACTGATTTTTGCGGCACCATTCACTGACTCTATTTATGTCGGATTGAAGGTTGGCTGAGTCGCGTAAATCTGTGATGGCTGCAAATATTTTAACGTGATCAGCGTAAAGCAGGAAATTTGCAAATTTGAAGCATCAAGCTAATATCATTGGTGAAAAGATCAAAAAGTAGGGGCCCGAGGATGCTACCTTTGAGGCCACCCAAGAAGGCGATGAAAGGCACTGAAGCAACTTTATCGACAGCTACAAAATAGCGACTATAACTTAAATAGGATTCAACTCAGGACAAAAATGTGGAATGAAACCCAAAAGAGGTTCGATTGCAGCAAAAGCAAAGGATGTGAAGTTTTCGAGAAGTCAGCGTAGATAGAAATCCTCTTCAAAATTTTTTACAAAAACGGAGAAGCTGAAAGAAAAATAATCAGATTTGTGACCGTTGAGCGATTGGCGACGAATCGATGTTGGCTTGTAGAAACGAGGATATTAACGGCATAGGACAATTTACAAATTACAACAAACTCAAATAATTTGGAAACAGACGAAAGCTTTCGGGTCGGCCTATAACTAGAGACCACATTTTTGTTGCCACTTTGATAGACATGGGTTGGAGATATTTGTTTCCAATCGGCAATAAATATACCTGAGGCCAGAGGAATAAATCTGAGAAAATAAGGGAAAGAGGCTCAGCTAAACATAAGCAGTTTTTTCAACAAACATGCTGAGAGTCCATCTGTATTTGTTTTAGGCGAAGCCCTAAGATCAGCAATATCTTTAATTACATTCTCAGAAGGAATAGTAAATAGTCCAAGGCTTTGCACGGATTCACTGGGGGAAGCAGAACCCGCTAAATAGCAGTTAAGTCATTGACAAAATGTGCAAGATTCCCTGGAGGCAACGAAATGCCAGAAAGGCTTGGGACTCGATATAATATTGGTTTCGTAGCTGAAAATATAATTTCGGCACAGAAATTTGTTTAAATCACATGCAAAAACTGCTTCAAAAATCAACGCAATTTTTGAGCGACTTCAAACTACAAACCCAAATTTTCTGAAGATGCTGATTAAAAAGTTGATAAACTTGGCGATAATTCTTTAAAATTTTGTAAATTTTATACTAAGTTTGCAATTGTGATTTATAAGGCTTTAGGTAGGTAGGTGAAATGGTTGAAATGCCAGTCTGGCACTCCTCAATCAGCACTAAAGCGGCGTTTTGATATCATTATGAGACCTCCAACAATCAGATATCTGCAGCCAGCCAAGGCTGTTGATGTATTAGAGAAAATTTATGAGAGTTAGGTGTGCGCACTGTCCCAGGCTGTCGAAGAAAGGAGCACCCAATGACCTTAATCGTCTAGCTGCCAAACCCGGGCATTTACAGAGAAAGTTCTCACCAGTCTCCTTCTCTGAAAGGTCCCCACAGCTTCTGCAATGCGGGTAAGGCTTTTTTTATACAAAAAAAAACATTGGGAAAAAAATGTTCCATGAAATATGTATATTGGGAATCTCGTAACGATGTGATGACTTAATTTAATGTCCACAAACTCCAGCTTTAAGTGCTCCGAAAGCCCTACTAAAATGCTTTGCATCAAATGTATTCCAACTATCCAAAAAGTGCTTCGCTATTCCCAGTGCACTCTGCTATGAGTTTAAGGAAATTACATCCCTGACGACATTGAAATATTGTGGCATAAAAGTAGCAAACGTGCGTAGTCAATATGTTGCACCAATAGTGCCACAGCCTATGTGCATGCATGTGTGTGTTATCTATATGCATGTGGAGACCTACGGAACACTTAAAAACTAACAAAGCAATTGCCTCAAGACCTCTTTGTTGGCCAACAAAACCGAAAATGAAGTTTGCAACGCAGCCGCACAAAGTGGCAAGTAATCAGACCTCAAAACCAATACCACAGACACCAATACTAATGCCAACAACAGCAAGAAAAACAGGCATGCCGTTATTATGCAACAACAACAACAACAACGGCAATGAAAAGCTACAGAGTAAGACCAACACTGAATTAACCAAAAATTGATAAATTACTCCGGCCAAGGCTGAGGCTAGCGATTGTTAGTTTTTTTTTTTTTAATTTCTTTGTTGTTTTGTTCTTTTTGTAGGCCAGACTAAAGCGGCAAGTAAAGTGCTTGCTGGCATGGCAAACGGGTCGAAAGCCTTCAACCTTTCGGCTCTTTACTCACTCGCCAGTTCAGAATGTATTGGCTTGCACCGAAAAAACATTGCATGCTACATGGCATTCTTTTGCCAACCAACAACAATGCGTACATGCTTTGCCATGCTTTTCACACTTTCTCCATGCACACACACACACATACACAAGCAGGCGACCTCGACGTGCGGAGGAGTGGCGTAACAACTGCGTGAGCTTGCAGATTTGCATCTAATATGCAATGTTGCATGAACTGAATGAAGTTGCACATCACAACAAGTCGCTATGTTTGCCTTTCGCCGAGCCCAGTTTTGGCTCAATAATTACAGCATTTCTTGCACCATCATATCCTGCATGCCACATGCCACATGCCACACTCCTATCAACCACTACCAGCTCTATTTTGGCCCATACACAGGAGAAACTCTTTCAGGCTGTCTTAGTAAGTTGCATGTAACAATTTTTCATCTCATCATCGTGTATGTGTGTGTGTGCCACTGCATGTTGCATTGACGACGTATTGCGGAATATGTTTGCTTGCAAAGTGTAGTCGAGTTTTTTCGGTTGTTGCTGTTGTTACTGCTGTTGCTGCCACCTCGTACCGTGCGTTATCTATGGTCAGTAGCTATGCCACAAGCAATGCCACAGTCGTTGCTAATGATGGCGTTGATGGTGGCAACAGCGTAGGTCAAAACAAGCACCACTACAAAAACAGCAAGCCGGCATTAAAAGTACAAAACTGCTACTGCTGATGATGACAACACCAACGTTGATGACCTTATCGTCGTCGTCGTCGGTACGTTGCATGTTGCACATTGTCTGGTTGTCTGCAGCTGAGTGCATTTAATGCACTCATTTTGCACATTTAGTGTGGCACGCAAGTGCGGCACAGTAAAGAGGCACAGGCAACAGCAGCAGCAGTTGTTGGACGAGAGGAAGAAGGAGCAGAAGAGCAGTGCATAGGCCACAATCCGGATGCCAAAAGCAACTGGACTTTTTGGTCAATTTCGAGGTTACGGCCTGTCACTTGAGCTTCTTCTGTCAAACGCCTCGAAATTGTTCAGCCTCTAGGAGCCTACCAATGGTACCTCCTCCTCAATGCGTTGCTTTCATTTCTGTTGTTGCTTTGTTGATAAATCTGGCAAACAACTAAAAGGCGTGCGTGCGTAGAGCTTATCGCCCCCCCTATTCGCCAACGCAACGGTGCTGAAATCACGTTTAGCCGCACACACACACACAAGCATCACTACAACTACAGTTACGAGGCATCAACAGCAACAC
>JAYXIM010054848.1:0-20682 GCA_037575425.1 Anastrepha fraterculus
AAAGTCATTTTTGTACCGTTGACACAAACGTACTGACGCTTTAGACGAAATAACTTCACTTCCACTGAACCGCATGTCACCAAGCTTTCACTGGAAGTCAGCTAGGGATGTAACTTCCAACTCACTAAGTCGTTAAAAAGGTGGCGCCATAAAAAAATTTATTTTGGACTTCACCTTTATAGCGACTCCATGAAAATACACAGATGGACAAAAGTCACTGTCATTTAGTATCTAGAAGATTATAACATCTCGCGTGCCCAGAACTTAATGGAAACATAAAAAGTAATATATTTAACAAAAACTATTATTTATTTAAATTCTATTTCAGTTTAAACATAAGGCTAATTCAAGAAGTATTTATAAAAAAATGGCATATAATGGTGTTGTGTGCATTTCTGGTGGACAAAAGTCACCGTCAGCTAATAAAGTACTTAATCAGTTTAAGTGCTAAAATTATTTTAGTATGATGTGTGTTTGCCATTATTTTTGATGACAGCTTGCAATCGTTTCTGCATCGAGTGAGCCAATTTTTTGGTAAAATCTGGGCTTATTTTCTGCCATTCCTGTAGCAGCGTTTGCTTAAGCATACCTATTTTTGTAGGTAATGTGATGCTCCCGAATGCGCCGATCTAAATGTTCTATTGGATTCAGGTCGGGTGACTGTGGCGGAGTTTTCAGGGTATGGGGAGTGTTGTACTAAATCCACAAGCGAGCTATTTCTGCAGAGTGCTTGTGGTCATTGTCATGTTGAAACTAATAGTCTGATTCATTTCCAAGCTTTTGAGCACTTTTTTGGAGATTTTCTTTAAGGATAGTCAAATATAGTCCTTTGTCTATTATTTCATCGATAAATACGAGCTATCCAACACCAGCCGCCCACATGCATCCCCACACCATGACTCAAGCACCACCGTATTCCACGGTTGCTGGTAAATGCTTCTCTGCTAATGCATAGCCTGCTTTCTCCATGTTAAAACGCGTCCGTCTGATTTATATATACAAAATTTACTTTCATCGGAGAAGATGACTTTTTCCCAGAAATCTATTCTCTTGCTTAAATGCTCTTTTACGAAGGAAAAACGCTTCGTTTGATTGACCTTGCTGATCTGTGGTTTTGTTCTGCATACTCTGGCATTATAACCAGCGGAATTCAACGCCCTGCGCACAGTACGTGGCTGAACAACTGTACCAGTGGTTTCGTTTATCGGTGCAGCAATTTCTGTTGACGGAGTTTTGGCTCTTTAACTATTTTTATTATTTCACGCTTTTCACGTTCAGATAGTGCCGGCGGTCGTCCACTCCTTGCCAAATATTTGCACTCTGGTTCATTTCTAAGCCTTTTCATTGTTCCAGTAATCTCCCGAATGGTCTTGCTTTGATTTTACGCATTTAAAATATTTTTTCTCTCTTCAACTGTGGTTTCATTCCTTTTTTGATTCATTTTTAACAATCACGCGGCGAGACTAAAATTTTTTAATTAAGTACCGTTATAGGTAAAATGTTTACAGATCAGTCTTAAACCTACCATACTAAACGAACTCACTGAAAACAGGAGCCAGATTGACTTAAATTTTTGTTAAAATTATTTTAAAAGGCAAGCCGAGCTGACGTGCCGGTGGCTTTTGTCCTCCAAAAAGTTGTGCAAAAAATATTTTCTTTTGTACAAAAATTAGGCTAGTAAAAAAATATATTTAAGCTGAAATAGAAATTTAATAAATCAATTCCGCTTTTTCACCCACTTGCACGAAAGTGAGGTTATTTCGAAATGTTATAAAATATCCGAAAATTTTTTTGCGTTTTATTATTGCGAAACATATATTTAATGGATTAAAATAGTTTCAAAATTATTTTGTAATACTTAATTTGGAAATAAAATGAAATCAAAACTGCAATTCCATATACAGGCTCATATACGGGGTAAAAATAATAAATGATAAATGTCGAGTGACATTTACTAAGGCAAAACAGAGAAAATCTTAAAGGCTAACACACGTCCAGAATTCTCAAAAAACCTATTTTTTTATAGATTATTATTCTTTACAGTTCTAGGCGTATTTCTGTGAAAGTCGATTATAAAAATTCCCCATAGATACAAAGTTATGGTAGAAAATGTAACTGCCCGTCGAGAGTTTGATGCGTCAGGTAGCTCCCCTTCCTTCGAGGCACCTAGCCGTTAAACTCGTTTTTCTCGAAATTGCTTTTTCCAGCACCTCGAAAGTGTTTTCTCTATATATTTGATTTTTGATATTTTTATTAAAATAATGTAACAACATAATCTAAGTGTGACATTTATGACGTAAAACGGATACTTTCTTTTAAGCAAAATTTTTCGAAATTCAAAAATCCGGGTTGACAGACTACAACTACAACTTTATTTTACAAGAACATTTTCACTTTTTACAGATCCCTCAATATTTCAAGGAGAAATGATGCAGACCGTGGAGCAACTCTTTTTTTCATTGTACCTTGGGTCACGCGATTTTTTATGTAATTTCTTTTCTGTAAAGAAAAATTAAAATACCTTTTTTTTATAAAGTTAAAGTACTAATAAGCAATGAATAAAATTTTTTATAGTTATTTCTATTGTTATCCCTTTAAAACGTACGCTGCTGGACGTATGTAACCCCTTAAAGTTTCAATAAACAATTTTTTTCCTCTCCTTATTGGTTGTAACAAATTTAGAATACATTTTAAACTTTAATTTTTTTTTTAATTTACTTATTTTCATTTTTAATGCAATTAGAATAAAAAATATAAAAATTTAAAGAATTTCGCTATTTTGCCCATCAGTTTTTCAACAACTTTGACTAAGCATTTTTCTCAATTACACCCTCAATTAAGAGTTAATATTTGTTTGAATTCCAACACAATTGAGTGGATTGTTCTGGCGGCCGAACAATGGAACAATTGCGAAACACCCAAAAAGACAAAAAACCAAAACGAGAAACACAAAAAAAGACAGATCGCAAAACACTAACAAAATGCAAAAAAACAAAAAAAAATTAAAACAACGAAAATTCTCAACAATCAAAATAGCCACATCAGCAAAAATTTCGTTCAGCAGCTGACAATGCACGGCGCACCACACCAGTCCCCTGGGTCTCAAACCCACTGCGCTACAATTAACGAGAAGTGCCAACATTTTGTAAACCAAAGTGAGCCTTTTAGTAGCAACATTTGCCACTTTTCTACATGCAATGAAAATTCACTTTTGTTGTACGACGCACACTCCAATACTATTGCTGTTGTTGTTGCCTTTATATTATCTTACAACACTTGGAATTTGATTGTTGTTGAGGCAACTTGAAGTGGCGAAATTGTTGGCAGTAAAAAGCTGTCAGCCGCCAAGAGCAGCGGTTTTTCGTCGTTTAAAAAGCAACCTCATTCACGAAAGGATCGCCGCATATCCTTTGGGGAGCTGATGCGCTGTCCGGTGTTCGGTGTTCGGTTATCGCTGAAGATGTGGAGAAGATGTGACGTTGCGTACACAATTGCTTTTCAAAAAACACTCAACACTTTTGCCAACAATACAGCTGCACTCGCCCTTACGTACTGACCTCCACGGCGACTTTTTTACAACAAGCAAGTAATGCAATTTTGGTCAGAATGAGATACAAAAAAACAAGAAACAAAATAAAAGTGCTGCGCAACACAAAACACTTCACTTCGAGTGTCCACACTGTGCAAAATAGCAAAAAAAACGACGAAAACAAAGTTAGAGTAAATTAAAAAAGTGCAAAACTTTCGTTTCGCTAAAGTGGAAATGAAAATGAAAAGGCTAAAGTTTTGCGTGAAAATGCCAGAAACAACAACAACAACTAAAAGTTATTCGCTAAAAAAGCTGCTGAAAATAATTCAGCCGATTGCCGTGGGAGTTCGCTGCAAGTTTTCATTCCATTTATTTCTATGCACTGCAATGCAATTCAGTGAAACTTTGTGCGCTTCAAAATATATTTTTTGTTTAATTTTTTTCTATATTTCTTTTGTTTAAACGCCGAGCAGGCCGCTTACTCTCCTCAGCTGTCACTTTGCTGCCCCTAATGGCAGCCAAATTAAACCACTTGTTAAGCAGGAAAAGTGTCAGCACGCGGTCAACTTCATTTGGATCCTTTTCGCACATAAAATTTTGGTCTCGTATTTTTTGATCTACACAAAACAATTTCTATTCAAGTGGCAATTAATTTACGTCGTTAATAGTTCAGTTTTTAGTAACATTACATAGTTTTTTGTGCGTACTTTTTTGTGTGAATTTTTTTGTGAAGTGTAGTAGTTTGACACAGCCAGCCATCAGTTTGAGCAGTGGCGCCTTGCTAAAGGAAATATTTTTAAAAATGTTATGTTTAAATAATAAACGGTATTTCAAAAACGACGCTTAGGTTTAGATAGGTTAGACGGCAAGGGTACCACGGGTGCACTACAAGTAGCACTGGGGTGCCGCTTTGAAATCATAATGCGAAAAAAATTCAAAATGAAACGAAGAAAACCCATCTACAACCATCCAGTGCTGTTGAAGTAGAGGGAGAAGACAAATGGGATCTAAGCTTCTTCAGCTTCTGCCTCAGGTTATCTTCGAAAAGCACGCTAAGGAACCTCAAGCGCCTAGCCGCCAGGTACGGACATTTGCGAAGAGAGTGATCAACAGTCTCTTTCTCTACCGGATCCCCACAGCTTCTGCGCATCCTCACGGAAGCTTCTCCGGTGAGCACCGCTATGAGTTAGGAAATTTAATGGTTGAGGATCCCAACACTTTAAGCGTCCTGCTTCTATCGTACTAAGCCCAACGCATTTTTGAGATAGCGCACAATAAGATAGAGCTCCATCTGTGTTGCGCTTTTTTGAAGAAAGAAATTGTGCAGTTCGTCTTTAAAATCGGTCAAGGGGACACCTATGTATATCTGAGATGTTGACAGCTGAAACCGGACCTGTCGACCCTTTCCTGGAAAGCTCAGCGACGATTTCATTTCCCTCTACATTCATATGCCCTAGAACCCAGATGTCAATAGTGAATAATTCGTAGACGATACCTTTTTATATCAACTTTGACCCTTATTAAGCTGAGAGATGCACTTGAAACTTATGCAAATGGTTGTTCTTTAATTGCAACAAATCGCAAAATTTGAAATTTTTTTGGTGGAAATAATCGTTTGAATGAGCCGGCAATTCAAAGATTGGTGAAAAAATTTCAAGAAATTAGTTCTGTCGAGGATAGAAAAAGGACTGGCAGATCCAAAACTGGGCGTTCTTTTGAGATTATTGCTGCTGCAGGGCAAGGTGTTGCTGCACAACCTTCAACATCGATATCTTGAAGTTCAACAATTAGGCCTTCATGAATTGACTGTTTGGCGGATTTTACTTTTTTTTTCCTTGTTCACTCCACTCGGAAGCATAGAACCTCGTCAAGAATCAGTCCTGCGTTGGTTTCGTTAATCTACAGGGTAGGTGATTAGCCTGCCGCTAGCAGTCCTAAGTAGTGGAAATGCCCACCTGTCGTTGCTTCGGAACAACGCCTTCTTACTGCTTGGAGCGCCATCTGTGTCTCACATTTTTCTGCCAGAAAGATCGCACAGATGGTTAAGAACTTCGCTAAAGTGGTATGTCTGCGCTATTACCGCGGCTGCCCGCTTCCTCTTGCTGGCGGCACTTATGCAATGCGTAACTGTGTCTGTTTCTTTGTTTTTTTGCTTGTCTTAGCAACCACAATGCAAGTAATGCGCTAACTTTTGTGCGAGAGTAAGGATTGGAAGGCTAAGACTTTTGGGGTTGAGGACTAAATTTTTTTTTTTTTTTAAGAAAAGTAGATAGGTTTGGGAAAGTGCGAGGGCCGTGCTTTACGTGGGATTCGAACCCACAACCTCTGGGAGGGCCGGCTATTGCACTTACGCTAGACTACCAGATCTTACATAGGTACTTGCATTTGCATCCCTACAAAATTCAATTAACACAAGAGTTGCAGCCAGCGGATCATAATCAATGGAACATTTTTTGACTTGGTTCTTAGAACATCTGGCTAGTTTTTCACGCAAAATCATCTTTGGTGATGGAGCTCATTTCACACTCGATGGATTTTTCAACAAACGAAATTGTCACATCTGGAGAGAAGAAAACCATCGAGTAATTTCAGAGAAACCACCACACTGTGTGGTGTGGCTTTTGGACTGGCGGAATAATTGGCCCATTTTTCTTCGAAAATTTAAATAAAAAAGTGGTTATTGTCAATGGATTTTGCTACAGATAGCTGACTGAAGATTTTTTGTGGTCTGCGCTTGAAGGAATAGGCATAGAACACGAACAAAAGCGTGCTATTTTCTGGTTAAAGTTGATTAGAACTGATTAGGCTTTCCATGGAGAAGAATAAATCCGGATATGGAAATGAAAAATGTGATACCTACTGTCAAGTACGGCGGCAGGAGAGTAATGGTTTGGGAACCAAAAGCTGCACCTGGCGTTGGAAAGATTAAAGTACAATGAACTGATATCTATAATTATCGGTTGGACACTTGCAGAGTAGCCAAGTGCTTTGTGAAAGAACCAAACAGGAAATTAGCGACCTTTTCCATAAAACTTAGTAGGAAGGGCCTGAGAGTACTGGAGGGTGTAATCACAACGCGTACAAAGCGCAACGCCTATGGCCAGCATATGACTACCACGAGAATCATTGGCAACCCAAAATATGCCTACACCGTCATGAAAATGAGGGCACTGCATAGCATTTTCTCTTTAACTGTCCGGCGTTTTCTAGAATCAGACTTACGGCCTTGGGTTGGGATGAACTGAGTATGGATAAGGTTCATACTCTTCCTCTTCCGGATCTCTTAAGGTTCGTCAATGAATCCAAAAAAATCGTGGAAGTGTTGCCTCAAAACAAATTTTTTCATCTTATTATCCATATAATATTTACTCTGACTCCCTATTCTTTCTACTGTAATCTATTCGGGAGTCGTACAATGGTCTGCCTTGACTGAGTGCTTGGACTTGCCCCACCCACTATTCGCAAAACTAGTTTTAAAATGAATAAATTTGTTTTTTTAAGCTGATTGAATTGTATGTAGACTTTTGTCATACCGTTTTTTGTTTTTTTTTTTAATCAGTTGTTTTTGAGTAATGAATTTTTGAGTAAAATACCTGTTTCGCACTTTTTGTTTTTTGCAAAATAAAAAATTTTCAACTACTTTTTTGCTATTGTTTGTAAATGAAATCGCTCGTGCAAGTAATGTCGATCATTTTGAACCCAGACTCATTAAAATCGGTTCATTTTTGACTACTAGTAAGGTATGAGCAATTAAAAACAAAAATTTCTTATATAATAAAAAAATCGATTTTGAGCCGAAAAACAAAATTGCCTATAATTCTTGAAAAAAACATTTTTTCGGGCGAACAAAAAAATACGTGTCTCATTATTTTGACCAGAGAGCAACATATTTGAGCTACGTCGGAATCGAAGAACATGACCCGAATAGCCCGGTTGAATTGAAATGGAAAGCATATTCTTTCAGGTTTAATTGTTTTCAGTCAAACAAAGGCTCCCAACAATTATTTTCCTGTTTTTTGTTTGTTCAATTCAGTTGTATGTTACAGGATGTTAACATTGGAAGTCCACAAAGAGAAAATTCGGTACATTTGGAAGTTTTTCTTTAATAAAGGCGAAAATGCAAGCCGGGCCGCTGAGATTGTGAATGGGTTTGATGGTCTCGATACTCAACAGAAAACTACATGCAATTTTGGTTTCGTGGATTCCGTTAATTTTTGACGTTAAAGATGAACCTCGCAAAGGCAGGCTGTCGTAGAAAATGTTAATAAAATTACAGAAATACTGGAAGTTTATCGGCAGGTTGGCAGTCGTAGTATCACCCGGGAGCTAAAAATCGACCATAAAAGAGGTTTAAGCTACTTGCCTTTCACCCAATCGCAAAAGCAAACAAATCGACTTACAATACTAAAATAATAAAAAAAAAACAAAAAACAAAAAATAAAAAAAAAACGGTGCTGTTGGTGGTCTATTATTTCAGCTGTATAACATTGTTTTTTGGCTTTTACATTTTGCTACCATAAACAAATGTAAGCTCCTATATAAGAAAGCAGTATGTTTACGCCTGCATGCCAACCAACATAAGATTCTCATACCAGGTTACAAATTTCTCAATAACTATTTTACTCGCGCCACCTCCTCCAATTTTTCGCATTTCCCACAACTCTTTCGAAGAGCTCCCTATTCATTTAATCGTTTCGTCTATACCACTCGTATTATCTCCACCTATTTGGCACATTCCCTTTGCAATTCACATCCATGGCGATGCACTCAATCAGCATTGGCTTTTATGGCTTCGCACAAAAGCTCGATTGCTTCCAAACGAAAATCCTACCAATTTGAATGGAGAAACGACTACTAGAATAGCTGTATTTTCAATAGCAAATAGCAAATAACAAAAACAATCACAACAAAAGCGAGAATTCGAATGCGAAAAAATGAAAACAACAACAAAAGGCAACGAATCAACATGCAACCGTTTGTGGTTGCACCGCAAAAACCAAAGCCTCAATACAGGCCACATTACTCGTCAGCACAAGCCCGGACAAGGCGTTCCGTCATACATCGCGCTGCCACCGGCCACCGGCCATGCGAGAGTCATTGGGCTCCACAACAACAGTCAGGTTGCCGCTGCTGCCACTCACCATTCATTCACACAACGCGCATTTAATTATAAAGGCTCAGGTTCAACGCCTGTCAATATGAGGCAATAAGGGCTCTACAGAGTGTGCCTCAGCGTACCTCAGTGCCATTGTCCGTCCGCACTCATGGTGTCCACATCCGCATCCGTGCACACGTTGTGGCGTTCAATGTGACACCGCTATGCTAACTCTTGTTGCACTCCTATTAACGTCAGCGCCAATAACCGCTACTCTCCCACCCGCCTACCCGCCACCCAGCCGTGCAACGTTCAGCAACGAAATACTTTCGAAGAGTTCGCTTTGCGCTTTGGTCGTAAATTTGGTGGCGAGTTTGGCTGGTTTTTCGTTGGCGTTTTTTCCAATGCTCGCGCGTTACGGCTGTTGGACGGGTGTCTGTTTTGTTGAGCTGTGCTCTATTTGAGCCACAGCTGCGTGTAAATAAAGTGATGTTTGCGCTGATTTACCAGGCTTGTCAAAATGGGTGTGTGTGTGTGTATGTGTGTGCGGGTGTTGATAGGCTTCCCTCGCATTGTTGTTTATTTGTGTTGCGCGCATTTATTTGTGCTATTGGCGTTGGTATATTTTTGGTATTGCATAGTTTCTGGCGCATTCGCTTTATTTTGACAATGTAGGAATGCGCGCCTGACCACTACGCCTCCTCTTCTCGCTTCGTTCGCTCAGCTCGTATTCAATGTGAGTCTTTCACGTATGGAAAATACAAAAGTTCAACAATTATCAAAATTGGGCCGCAGAAAATTTTTCAGCATCACGCCAAATCGCCGAATCTATGTAGTCGAATGGCATTGCCGGAGATGTAATAGGCGAGCGGCAGCTGCAATTTGCCACATTCACAAAGCCAAATATTCACTAACAGCGCCGTGTTGTATGCAATGCTTTTGCTACGCTCTTGACTATTCACTGATATGCTGTTGTTTGCGCGCCTGTGTGTGTGTGTGTGCGCTTGTGAAGCTTCGGTCTGTTGGAATGCCGCCACGTTCTTTCGGTGGCTCCTTGTTGTTTTGGCCACATTTTTTTGATTTACAAAATTTTGTTTGTTGGATTTTGGGTGATGCTAAAATTTCTGCATCGTCAAAACAAACTGAATTCACAGAATTTTGTGGGCACGCGCGCATGGGTGGGGCGCGGTAGAATTTTGCTGAGCTGAGAATTGTTGATTGGCAGTTCACTTCCTGTATTCGTGGGCATTCCATGCACTTTGTTTTGTGTTAATTGAATACTTTTGTTGACGTACGAGTTGAGTTGAATTGAAGTGAAGGGATTAAATTTCCGAAATGCAACTCTTTTTTGATTGAATACAAAGTGGTTGGAAAAGGTTTCGAGTATTCGAGTGGGTTTGCGATAAAAATTAGCTGTAAGCATCGAAAAGAAAATGCTGATATTTGGCTGAGTCAACTTTCATGCCCCCAAATTTTTAAATGAACGGGTGTTTTTTGTCATCTAAAACCTTGGGTAGTTTTACTCTTCCGATGCAAGAACTGACAATCGAACAACATTAAAAAAGCGTATAAATTAAATCACCAAATTCCCGTTCTAAGCACGCAACTTACAGACCATAAATTATACAAGCAAAAGCAAAGTCCTCGTTATTGACAATGTCGAAGCGTTTAAAAAGAAGCAAAAACCTGATAATTATCACTAAAAATTTTGAAGCATTAAAATGTAAAGCAAATGGTAAAAGGTAAATGATGACTATTATCGAGCCATGCACGAATGGAGAAGTTGATGTTGGCTTTTATAAACAGGAGATCAAGAATTCTACATTTACTATTACACTGCGTTACAAAAACGAACTTTTTTTCTGTCCTATGAACCAAATATACTTTTTCGGAAAGGGGAGAAAAAATAAGAATTCACGTGTATCGGCGATTTTCTTGTACATGTCAGATTTTTTCTTTTATGTATAAAATATAGAGCTCGTAGTCCGCCTGTGTGAAAAACTTTGGATCAATTTTTAACCCTTTTTCCGTGAACCAATCGCACTGAATTTCTGCAGGCAGACTCGTGGAAATGTTTTTATTATGTAAAATTTAAAAAAAAAAAAGTAACAGTCTAACGGTTAGACGGGATAGAAGTGAAACCTTCCGTAAGACAAACTGCGAGAATAAGACGAAAGCAGCATTAGGAGCGGGATAATTATAGGTTCATTATAATATTGCTCTAAAGTTCATATTTTATTTTCTTCATCCTCAATGTTTTCAATTTCAACAAATGATACGAGTGGCTTATGATAGATAAAATATGATACAAATGCTTTGGTTTCGATGTTGTCAAAAAAAATACCCAAACGGACCGAAGAAACAGACTTACAAATTTCTTCCATTTTCGTCTACTTGTATTCATATAAAAATTTATGGCTCTTCGCACCAAAGCTAAATGTATTAGTATATTTTTTCTTTTATTTATTCAAAGCCGAAATCCCGGCGGTACTGCAATACCGGGTCAACCCGTGGCAGAGGCGGAGCAAGCCCCTCAAACACTACGCCCATTTCCAAAAATTAGTTTAACATTTGTTGTCCTCCGATGGAGGATCTATCAGATGTTAAGCTGATAGGAACAGATACCACACTACCTACTTCAATAGATTTTCTAATAAACCTTTTGAGAATTTACACGCTCACAAAAATTAATGTACGAAATATTTATACCGATTCACTTAAACTGACTTTCAGTATCTAAACCAAAAAACTGTTTTCAATATATAATCAGAAATGTCCTACAATGCAAATTTCAAAAAAAAAAATTCCATTTTCGTCTACATGTATTCATATAAAAATTTATGGCTCTTCGCACCAAAGCTAAATGTATTAGTATATTTTTTCTTTTATTTATTCAAAGCCGAAATCCCGGCGGTACTGCAATACCGGGTCAACCCGTAGCAGAGGCGGAGCAAGCCCCTAAAACACTCCGCCCATTTCCAAAAATCAGTTTAACATTTGTTGTCCTCCGATGGAGGATTTATCAGATGTTAAGCTGATAACCACACTACCTAGTCAATACATTTTAAATAATAAACCTAATAAAACTTGTGAGAATTACACGCTCACAAAAATTATTTATATCAACATATAATATAACGCTTCGTAACTAAATAACTTTTAGGCCAGCGATGACAACATGGCGCGGTAGCCGAGCGACTAGCAATGTGAGCTTCCGACCCGAAATCCTTGGTTCGAATCACAAGAAAAAGAAAAAATAAAAATTATTTTTATTTAGTTCGTCGCTACTTTTATATCAACATATAATATAACGCTTCGTAGCCAAGTAGGTCGCTTTTTTCGTTTCACTTTTCCTCAAATCACTCCCAACGATTCTAAAGAAGTTTTCACTTCAAAAAATTTTATCAATTCTCAGATTTTCTTGAATTTAAAAAAAAAAAATAAAAAAATTTTCTAAATTTTCGGCATAACTTGAAGGGACTCCAAATTTTCAAACAACTTATTAACCTTTAATCTATTGTGTCATACAACACACTCTATGCCGTTTGTGTGTTTGTTACAGTTCCGGAAGTTCCGATCATCTGACAGTTGCGCTACTAGGAGACGTATACTTTGACAATTGTTTTAAGTTCTGTTGCGCGAAAACGTCTTTCTGTATATTTCATCTTACAAAAAATGCAGTGCCCGACCCGAAATAACTTTTGTTACATTTGTGGCTTATTCGCACCAAGTGAAAATTTTAAAAATATTACGAAAACAGTGGTTAATTCGTTTCAGAAAATATTCAAGACTGCTGATGTTCCTTACTTGTGGTATACTCCGGAAGTCGTGTGCGACTATTGCTATAGAAATTTATGCAAGTTTACTGATGAAGGGTCAACAATAAAGTACTCTGTACCAACAATTTGGCTACCACGTACGGAGCACTGCAGTGAACTGTGCTACTTTTGCGTCACTTTTACTCAAACTAAAGGGTACCAATACTTTCGCCGCAACAAAATTCGCTACGCTAATGTAGAATCGGTTATTCCAGCGGTTCTGTACTCACCAGAAGAACGTATAGCGGCTTCAATGGAGATTTTTGATGATGTTCCCGAATTAAGGGATGGAGAACCAACAGTAGCACCAACAATCCTATCAACATTTCTTGCATCGAATGCGAGATGCGGGGAACCAGAAGTATCGGAATTTGTTTGTACCAACACCCAGTGAACTTGGGACTGCAGTGCCGCATTTAGTAACGCAAGCCGACTTCAATGACCTTGTATGAGACGGAAATTTGTCAAAAAGAACAGCCGAACTCTTTGCATCACGCTTTAAGCAGTGGAATATAGTGGCGGCTGAGTGACAGCCGCTCGTAATCGACGTAGCAGTATTCCATATGACGAATTCTTTAAATTGCACGAAGATCGGGGAAAAAATGGCTTATTGTTGTGATATTGATTCGATGTTTGAAAAAATTGGTTACCCTCATATTTCAGAGGAGTGGCGACTTTTCATCGATGCATCGGTCAACAGCCTTAAAATAGTGCTGCTTCATATCGGTAACAAACATCCAATTATACCGATCGCATATGCCACCAACCTCAAAGAAACATACGAAGGCATGGAATTAATATTACAGCTGATAAACTACCAAGAGCATAATTGGAAAATATGCTGCGATCTAAAAGTGGTTGGATTACTCATGGGTGTTAAGCGTGGATTTCCAACCCACCAGTGCTTTTTGTGTACATGGGAAGGTCGCAAAAGAGATCAGCATTACACTGAATTTAAGTGGAGTCGCTAACATGCTACAAAGTAGGCGTAGAAAGTATAGAAAATCTACCATTAGTGCAGCCATCTCAAATCATTTTGCCATCACTACACATTAAGCTCGGTGTCGTATCAAATTTTGTTAAAAAACTAGATCGTGAGGGCGAGGCGATTGCAAGTTTGCACAATATTTTCACGAAACTGAGCGGCGCAAAGATTCAGGCAGGTATTTTTTTAATGATGTGTATAATTTAAGGTGTTTTCAGTGGTCCAAAGATAAAAAAATAGTTGCAAGTTATGAATTTTCATCAAAATTTAATGCTATCGAACAAAGTGCATGGAAAGGCACAGTTGCCGTTATTGAGCAGTTTCTTGGCAACAAACGAGCTGACAATTATAAAAATATTGTTAAAGAAATGATTTCGGCATATGGCGAAATGGGCATATTAATGTCACTAAAGATCCATTTCCTTCACAATCATTTAGATTGTTTCCCTGGTGATTTAGGAGCTTGTAGCGATGAACATGGCGAAAGGTTCCATCAGGACATTGCGGCTATTGAAAAGCGCTTTAAAGGACAAGACATTACGCATATGCTTGGCGAATACTGTTGGTCTATTTGTCGCGATACTGACACAAATGCTTACAAACGCAAAAATAAAAGGCCAAAGTTTCTTTAAAAGCATTAAAATTTTTAATGTAACAATTTTTAATTTTAATATAATAAAATTAATAAAAAAATCCGGCGTTTCATATATCTATTGTAATGCGGAGTGAAATACCTTTCTTTTGATACCCACATCGGCATATCTCATGCAATTTTTTTTTTAATTCCGAACAGGTGGCAACCATGTGAAATATTTTCAGTGGCAACACCTAGGTGAAAAGTCTAGAAATGTGATACACTATCTGTGTGCCCAATTTCATTCAAATCCGTAAAGCTAATTCTGAGATCGTGTGGCTATACAGATATGCATACAAGAATTGCTCGTTTAAAGTTATAAAATCCAGAAAAAAAATTGTGACGTGTACATGAAAATCGCCGATACACGTTATTTTTATTTTTCATCCCCTTTCCGAAAAAGTATATTTGGTTCATAGGACAGAATGTGTGTAACGCGCTGTTATATGGCGTAATAGTTTAAAGAGTTTTAAAATACGCACCAATTCCTTAAATTACACCAAAAAAAATGTTTCCATTTTTTCTACAAGCTGCATAACTTTTCTGCACATAGTTACGTTTAGCCATGAAATAATATAGAGGGGATATGTATATGAAATAATATCTAATATTCCACACAAACAAAATTGTGTACGGCCACATTTTAGCGATCAATTAGCATCAAAATTGCTCATAAAGATACTTTACAGGTTTTTATTTCACTGTTGTCGCTTTGTTGTTGCATGTTAAGCAAACACAATTAACTGCTCGAAAACGCTTTTTTTACACTTCACCACTTTGAAAAATGAGGTCTAACCACGTCTGCCGCGAATCACGTGAAAATAGCAAATTCTCACAACATTAAATCAATTAATAGCAGATAATATTTTTTTATGGGAAAACGAGTAGGCCATAAAAAACTAAACAAGAAATAAAATCCACAATAATTCGCAACCAGTAACTGCTAACACATAATTTTTTACGATAACTTGCAAAAGTCACGAAATTTTTATGCAGCAGTAGCACTAAGCCATGGTGTTATTACTCATAAAAGGCGGCGGGAGAGGGGCAAGGCGGTGTGAAAAAACTAACTACCTTAAATGACAGGTCTATCTACATGTGATGTATGTATGTACGAGTAGTCCTAGATTTAGCGCGTGGTAGAATTTATAAGACTTTTTACGCTTCTGAAGTAAAGGCAAGACAATCGTTTTTATAGATTCGGATATTAATATGGAATTTGTGCAGTAAATATGTGTATTCAAATGTGGTGTTTTTATTTCTTATGTGCTATACATAGACTTTTGTTACATACAAGGTGCGCGGCACAATTGAAGGTGCTTTGCAAGTTTTGGCATTTATAATTAATTTAATTTTAGTTAGTTTTTAAGAAAAATAAAGTTCATTTTTTAGGACAATTTTTATTGTCAGAAAAATTCAGCACATTTTCATCAAAACTTCCAATTTTTTAATAGGTTAGGTGAGGTTATGGTGGTAGTCGGTCTGCACGACCAACCCACTTTGACCTTACAGGTCCGTTGTGATACCACTGTGCTGCACGGAAACCCCATTTACTTTCCTTCGTGGAACCATTTTGTGGCTCTTATGAAACGCAGAATTGATCCCAACCCCACGCCAGACAGCTACCCTGTCAGTTTTCAATATATTTCTGAATTGACTAACTTGGGGAGACCTAGTGTCGATTTCAAATTCGATATACCGATGATTTGAGAACGAATTAACGTTTGAAACTCACCATCTTTTAATATGGTTAGAAAACATTCGGAAGCCAGCGTGATGTCCAGAACTTCCTCTCTGTTTGTGGTAACAAAAGTCGGCTCTGAGCGTAAATTCAAACAACGAATTTTATTTTCTAGGATAAAGTCAAGTACTAACTCACCTCTAGCGTTAGTGTCGATACTCTCCCACAGAATGTTCTGAGCATTTGCGTCGCAGGAGACCACTAAGTCTTTGTTTTTTCCGGGCTGCCTCTTGCACCAGCGTACGAAGTTCAAGCGGCGGGGCATCTCTATCGTAGGCCATATAGGCGGAGGCTAGCCAAAAACTGTTTTTCCCGAGCTCGATGCTTGCCGCCACCATGTCGCCGCTACTAAGCTTTTTGCAAGGATGCAGCTCCGAGTCTTACCTGTGTGTTGTACGGCAATCAGTTTAAAGCTTTTCACTCCGAGACCGCAGATTTTATTGCCGTAAATTCACGGCTCTTGGATGAGGACTATGTCAATTCCACCGGCAGCCAAGCGGACGGAAAGGTGCGCGGACGCAAGTTTAGAATGGTGGAGAATAATTTGGATCAGCTTCATGGGAATCTGTCCGTTTCACCTCCACCATCGTGACCTCGACGTCCTTCTCCGAGATCTCCCCACCCTCAGTGTCAGCGAGGAGATCCTCTTCGTTAAAAAGTGGCCCCACACCGGTCAGCCTCTCCGAATCGGTTGAGCATTGGCTGCTGCCCATGACGTTGTTTTTCTGCGCCAGTGGGGCGAGCGATTCTCCATTGAGGATGCGCATCACCTGTCGCCTACCTTCTACTGGCTCTTCTATTCCACCTACCTTCCAATTATTGGTTGGCAGGTGTCTATTGCAAGATTTGAACATGTCCTCAATTTTATTTGGCTCTGCCGTATTGGGTGGAATTCAAACTCGAGCTCGAGGCCTGTTAGGAATTTCATCATTACTGACCGCTTCGAGTTTGGCTCCCGGCCAAACCTCTCCTACCTTACTTACGACCAACCTGTAGAGCGTGGCTGATATAGTGTCTTCGCAGTTTAGGTCTACCCTGATACCAGCCTGCGTCATAACAAGGGGGAGGAGGTCCGGGGTGTTCCACTAAGAGCTGGAGGTACACTTCGCCGATAACCTCCTCAATCCACCTCCATTTTTCCTTAGTAATGACTCCTTCCTCTTCTCCCTTGTCGATGATGGCCAGTATCTCACTGCCGCCCTTTACAACCTCACTAAAGGTTGGATGTTTGTGGCCGCCTACCTTTTGTCCTTTGGCGACCCTTTCTATTGTCTGCTCTGCAGACCGATGTCTTTTAGGAGTAGCACCCGCCCAAGTCAGATATTACTCCCTTTGCCCACTCTAGCGATTTAGCCTGGTCTTCGGTTAGCTGTTCTACGGCTACATCTCCAAGTCTAAATAAGACCCTATTGACCGTTATCTTCTCGTAGTAGTTCTGCTTGGAGGGGCGGATAAGTGTAGCCGGTCCACCCCGTCCTGCGCTTGTAAATTGCCTAGAGGTACTAGTCTCTTCCATGGCAACCTGCCGGTTAATCCTAGAAGCAGGTACCGACCTCCGCCCTCTATAAGAGGTTGAGGGGAGATGGGGGAGATAAGTGAAATTGTTTTAGGTTACAACAAATTAAACATATGAACTGGCCCACCGATCCCAATAGTTTGGGACTATTATTTCCACAAGTGAGCTCTTATCTAGCGCCAGTTAAAGCTTATTTAAAAAATGGGCAAACTTCGCTGACGTCCATTTATAAGCACCAATACATAGAGCTTCTTCTTGAGACCAGCCCTATGCAAATAATTCTAAAGAATGTTTTTATTTTGTTTTTTTTTTTATTATATGAAGAATAAAATAAAAATATTGTCGAACTTTAGGCGATCATTGCTGTCAGTCCCTTCAGCTCATTTATGTGTAAGCGCTCACATGCCGATCCGCTTTCACTATTCCCATGATTGTAGAAGCATTCTTCTCGACATTCTCACGTGAGTGAGAGAGAATTTCTTATCTTCTACGTGGATATTACTAGAATATAACTGTTGGAACCTTCGCTTTGCTGTCGCATGCGATGCTGTTTCGGGTTCATTCAGAGCTCATTTGTTCTGCTCGCTTCGGATGCAGGGACCCTGAAAATTTAATAACTTGTCTCTTCTTCTTCTTACCTCAGTTTCGAAAATCTTTAACACACTTTAAAGAGTGACTCGATGCTACGCACATATATAATACATCGTGAGATAAGGCACTACATTTGATAATTAGCGGCAAAGGCTCAGAACTTCTTACTTCCCTAATACAGTATGTGCAAGCATCGAAAAAACAATGCATCCCATTTCCATCCAACAGCACGCAACATTGAAACTGTGAGTTGGCCAAATATAAAAAAAACTTAAAAAAAATATTGCTTACTTCCCTCACCTACATAAATATTACTCCATGTCATTAAATAAATGTTGGAAACTAATATTTGCTAGGAAAAGAAATTTTTATTTTGCTTGTTTGCACAAAAGCCAAAATGCCTTGACGTGCTAAAGGACAATTTGTAATATTAAATGTCTATATAAAAGGCAATTATTGTTTATACAAATTTTTTCTAAGGTATTTTTATGCTTTCCCAGAAGCAAATAATGTGAAAATGACATGATGAAATGCACACATAAATATGATAGGGAAAAAATAAGGGAAAATAAAACTGCGAGAACCAATTTCTTGGTAAACAAATGCGTCCCGCTCTTACGGTGTGTCATTTGCAGAGTTTTTAAAAGCTGTTGAATATCTGTAGATATATCCAAATGTATGTACAAATACATATGAACATATTTATATATATGTATTTACATATACATATATATTTACGTACACATATACACATCACGCATATATTTACAGGTATGAACTTTATTTATTTGCTTTTGCTGTTTGCACTGACGTAGCCTACAAACAGTTAAATCAAAGCTTCGACAAACACACACACACGCCTGCCACATACTCGTATTTTCCCTATTTCACTCACATTTATCAGCCCAGTCAATGCTAAGTACTTTAGTAGGCCTTGCTTGATTTCACCACTGGCGCACATGGCGTATACGTAATCTGTGTGAGAGCTCACTTACATTACAATACGACGAGTACTCCCACATACACGCATAAACGCTCAAGCAAATGTGTGAGCTGTCATAATCGCTGGTATTTGATTTATTTGCATTGATTGTTGCTGGGAATCACGACATTTTAACTTTACTCCTCCACCCTGTACACGCATACATGGTTAATGGTTAATGGTTGTAAAGGGTTAAGGAGTAGCCCTTTAGCACTGCGACCATATTGATCTATTGTGCACCCTATGCTGTCTATTGACTGTTAAGTATGCTTATGAATTGTACCAGCTCCTTCTGAGGGAGTGATTGAAGGTCTTCATCTGTAAGCATGAACTTGTTTAAAAACCTTTTCCTTCTGTGCGTCAACCCCGGACATTCGATAATGAGATGTTCCATAGACTCCTCATCTTCGCAGCAGAATCTGCAGGTGCTGGTGTTAGTTATGCCTAATTTATGTAAGTGTTTGTTGCAAGTGAAGTGACCCGTGAGGGCGCCTGTGAGAGTGCGAATGCTCTTTTTGTTTAACGTGAGGGCCATGTTGGCTCTTTTAGCGTTGAAACTTAAGAACTTTTTGGAGTGTCTAAGACCCTCTACATTGTTCCAATGCTGGTTTAATAGAGTTTTGGCCCAGTATTTTATTTTTTGTTTTAGGTTGTTTTTGTTGAAACCGAACATAGGACTAGGTCCGATGAAGTTTTCATCTGCCCCTTTTTTGGCTTGAAGGTCTGCCTTTTCGTTGCCGTCATATCCCTCATGTCCCGGTACCCAAATTAATGATACATTGTTTTTGGATGCCAGATTATTGAGTGCCTTGTGGCATTCTAAGAGGGTTTTTGAGTTGTATGTATAGCTATCTAAAGCTTTTAGGACTGATTGGCTGTCCGAGAGTATTTTAATCCTTACTCTCTTGTGGTTTCTGCGTTGCATGATGTTTACTGCTTCCATTATTGCGTATAGTTCCGCTTGGAAGATAGTGGTGTCCCTGGTGAGAGTGTATGATTTGTGGATTCTGGGCCCCACTACACCTGCTCCTACACCATAAGGTGTTTTTGATCCATCAGTGTACCATTTTTGTGAATCATCATTCATCCATTTCGGGTTTGTTTTCCACTCGATCCTCTCAGGAAAGGTAACTGTGTATCCTTTTGTGAAACTGAGGATTGGGTCGATGTGGTCTGAAACTTGAGCCATGCTTATGGTGTTTTTGATTTTATTTAGGATATTTAGGTGACCGGTGAGGTTGCCTAATTTGAAATTTACTTTCATGTGTAGCATGAGTGCTTGCGTAGCTGCTTCCTCTTGGATTGCTATATGAAGTGGTGGGAGATTAAGGAGTGCTTCCATGCCAGCTGTTGGGGTAGTTCTCATAGCCCCTGTGATGCATAGACAAGCAAGCCTTTGTACTTTTCCCAGTTTGGTTATCGTTGTTTGTTGGATAGATTTGCTCCACCATACTAGTGCCCCATACAGTATGATTGGTCTAACCATTTGGGTGTATATCCAGAGGGCCATACTAGGACTAAGGCCCCAGGATCTCCCTAGTAGTTGTTTGGTTGCCCACAAAGATTTCGTGGCTTTTTTTGTTATATTATTTATGTGTGATTCCCAAGTGAGTTTTTTATCTAAGGTTAAACCTAGATACTTGACCTCTTCCTTTAGTTCTATCACTGTTTCATTTATTTTCAATGTAGGAAACTCTAACTTTCTTTTCCTTGTGAAGGGGATTATTGTGGTTTTATTAGGGTTGATCGACAGCCCCTCCTTTTTACACCATTCCCATGTTGCGTTCAAGG